>CM041793.1:31500767-31648220 GCA_023376895.1 Aspiorhynchus laticeps
GTGAAATAGGGTAACAGGGAGCGAGACAGGCAGCCATAACCTCACAGATACCATATCACAGCTCTATGTGATGTTTGTCCATGTACTGTGCCATTTGAGATGTTTTGTCTTAGCTTCGGGTCATGGAATTTCTGGAATATCATGGGATTTTAAAAGGTTTATTCCAGGCATTAAAAGTCAGGGAATTAAAAAAAAAAATTGTCCATGTCATGGAATATCAGGGATTTTTGTTTGTCAACTCCATTCAGTGCTCGTGTGTTCTGTGTGAAGTAGGGCTGGGAATTGATTCCAAAAAGAATCGATTCTTCGATTCCGAGGCGTTGGGAATCGAGAGTCCCATCAAGAGGATTCGACTCCTCATCCAGAGCCTTTTCAGTTCAACAAAGCTCATCTATGGGTGCCTCTCAAACGGAAGGCTGCATCCTACACATTTAAATTCACGAAAATAAACTGAAAGAAAACAAATCGGTACCGAGATCATCTGAATTTGAGGAAGCAGCCTTTCGTTTGAGAAGCACCATTCGCCTCCCTCATGCTCGATAAAAGCCGTAATTACGAGAGTTGTGAGATAAAATATAATTATTTTTTAAATATAAAAGATATATTTCATTTTTATATTTTTATTACCCTTCGCCTCATGCTCGCTAAAAGTGATTAGAAGTCTGATTCGTTTCCACGAAAAGGTTCTTTCGGATAGATAGTTTTAATGAACCAGTTAAAAAAAAAAAAACAATTCAGAGGTTATTTTACGGTGGAACTGGCTTATGTTGTCCACAATTTTGAGCCCTGCACGACAGAATAAGATCATGACGTGATCATGGGTCTTGATCTTATTTCCATCAAAAATACTATTTTATTTTATTTATTTTTTTAGCAGCCAATGATAATTCTAAAAGAAAGCGTCACAAGCATCAGTGGCCGAGAGCGCATCTGATTGACAGATAAACCACGAGCTCTATCAGTGGTTATTTTGTTTCAATGTACAGTGTTCATTTTGTGCAAAGCATACAGTAAAAGTAAACTTCATCATTCAGCTGAACTGTGCACATTTATTTTAGACAATTCATGTCTTGTTCAATTCATGCGATAAATGCACGTCCCTGCTGAGCAGTGGGCTATGACTAATTTCACGGGCAAAATAGACAAAATTACAATTTAAAAATCAATCAGAGCTAGAAATGTATCGGAATTTTTTTTTTCTTTTTTTTTTTTTTTTTTTACAAATAAAGCTTTATATTATGAGAAGGATACTTTATACCCTGCAGTCATGGCGAGATTACGTTCCTTCGATCTATAAAAACAAGAATCGAAAACAACAGTGAGGAATCGAATCCCATCGATTCCAGAACCAGGAATCGGAATTGGACTCGATTCCAAAAATTTCGGAATCGAACAGCCCTAGTGTGAAGAGCGTGCACAGACAGCCGCGACTCTGACACGTGCAAGCCCTGAATTGAGTTTCTATCAGCGTCTTTCTTGCGCCTGAATGGGCACATGCATACAAAAGTATAAAAATACCCGTCTTGGCAAGTAACTTTGTAGCTTTAACAATGATTAATCTATATTTAATTTTTACAGTGGAGTACATGCACCCATTTGACTGGCCATTTTTTGTCTTATTTAAAGTATCTTCTGGTCTGTGCTTGCACACAAACTGCACTGCAATCATTTTGCCAAATGCCATTTGTGTAAATATTCCGTTATTATTATAATTAGTCTGTAAACGGCCATTAAAGTGCCCCTATTATGCCTTTTCGAATAATGCCTTTTCGAATATTGCCTTTCATGCAGTGTGTCATTTAGCTGTATGTGAACATAAACTATCTGCAAAGTTGTGAAGCAGTGCACGATAAATAAAGTTATTGTCTATCAAAAAAAAGAGTTGGCTTGCAATCGCCTAAACGAGTCATCAGGAATTCGAATCTTATTCTGTTACGGCTGTACGTCACGAAGTAACACATTTGCATAATGTCCACCCATGTTCTCACGAGCAACTTGCCCGTCCACAAACACAGTAAAATTTCCGTGTGGTTAACATTATGTGAGAGTAAATTTGTTTTATCTCATCTTATAATTACCACAAACTTGACACTTACCACTGAGAAATGTCCTGCTCTTGTTGATCAGCCACTTCAACCGTTTCATCATCAGACCTCCGGCTCAAATTGGTAAGGTACAATCTATACCATCTTTTCTATGTATTGACAAGTCTCCAGTCATTCCGTTATGGCAATGGGCGTTTCGTTTCCGACACACGCTATAAGCGGTAAACCAATCACAAAGGACTGCACCATCTGACCAATCAGAGCAGCGAGGGCTCACGGAAAGGAGTGGTTTAGAGAGACTGATTCTTTGAACTGCTTCGCACGAGTCGTTTACGAATCATTTAGAAATGAGGTCAAATTAAATCTTTTTTTGAGAAAACTAAAGTGTTTTTTGACCTTGGATGCATGTAAACCTGTTTTAGGAGACTCATAAAACAATATTAGCAACCTTAAAATTGGCATAATAGGGGCACTTTAACGGAGACCAGAGACGCTGAAGACGGAAGCAAAGAGGAGAAAATACCATATCAGGCAGAACAATATCACTGTTCACGATGCACGAAATATAGGAATCCTATTGCATTTCATATGAATGTGTTTCTGGGGGGAACTGGCTGTTTTCAGAAAAGTTTACATGTCGTTTTCTTTTCATCTTGCCTCTGTATAATGCATTTAAATGAGTGTTAGGTTTACAGAGCTGCTGGTTTACAGTGGTAACCAAGGAAATTTTTTATCACTGTTCTATAAGCGCCACCTGCTGTCAGAGAGTGAAATTGCATCTCATTCAGCCCATCTGCTGTTTGTTTCACAAAGCTAAATTCACACCATTCTGTTTTTACTTCATATTTTGAAATTATGCAATCTAATATAAATCAAACATTGCACTTTTTTTTTTTTTTGGATTGATTCATGCTTCAAATACAGTGGTTGCCTTGCCACTAATTTCAAACGGCAATGAAAAATCAAGTTGCAACACAGAGTGAAGAATATGCAAATGTTATTTTTTATAAGTAATTATTAAATTTCTGTACCTACCTTGAATTTCATTTCTATCTTTGTGCTATGTATTTAATTTTGCTATTACTGGCAATTTGTTTGAACTTTATATTAGTTAGGCTAGTGGTTTTTGCTGTGGTATTAAAATTGAAATCGAGATTTGTAAAATTTTATTGGCATCTAAAATATTGGTGTCATAAGTTTATTTATTAGAACACAAGGTAACATAGATGAAACAAATTTGATAACAGCAACTATTGTATTTATTTATTTATTTGTGGCAAGGCTAGTGAAAATATAAACAGGGCAAGTAATAATTTGAACCAGTGAAAAAATCCTTATCGTTGAGCCCTGGGCTATTTTTTTCAGCGCCATTTTATTCCCTTCCCGCTCGTCAACTGGCAATCACTTCAGTCAAATGCAGTCACCAGGCTGTACCGGTTAATTAAGGCAAATATGCTAGAAAATGTAAATTTTTAGGAGCTTTGGCTACAAAATGACCACTTTAAAGACTGAGTTAAGAAAAAAAAAAAAGTATAGAAAATATCAGTGCATTTTAACGGGTAAAAGCAAAAAAAATAGTGCTCAGCACAACAGCTGCCTGTTTTTCCGTTCCTTATAGGTCATGGAAATTCAGCTTTTTAGTCAGTGAAAGTCAGGGAAAAGTCAGGGAATTTGACATTTGGCTTAGAGTGGGATCCCTGTTCTCAACTCAGTGTCTGTCTAGATGCAGGAACGGCCCATAGACACTCACTCTTGTATGACATGCAAGTGCCACAACCCACTCTGCATGAATAATGTTTGCTTGCTCTTAAGCTGGAAGATGAACATTTGGTGCTACTGAGGCATACGATATTGTAATAATGTTATTATAATCATTATTTTATATTATTATTATTATTACAGTCTTTTTAACCACAGTATTTATTTATTATTATTAATATTATACATGGTAATGTATTGTTTTTGAACATGCACAGTAGTTATAACTTTATTATTTGACTTATGTATAATTATGTTTCTTGAAATGACCTAGCATGTAAAATACCATAATAGATGAATATGCTAATCATATGTTTGGTATGTTTTAAGCATAAATTCTACTTCTCATATTTGCAAAATAGGTGTGAGATGACACAATTGTCTATATGATATCACTAGGCTGTGTAAAAAAAATTATTAAAAAAAATTAAATTAAAAGCCAATCAGAAACCTCAATGAATGAGTTCGGGACAGGACTACCTGTTTGTTGAACAATGTATAAGGGAAGTGCTTGTATCAAAAAGGGAAAAAAATCCAAAACAATCAGTAAAATCCAAAACAATACCTATTTTTCTGCGTCCAATTGGTGGAAGTCGCACAGCAGCTTTAACTGAAAAAATGGTGCTTGAGTTCCACTAATATATTGTGTATTTTTTTGTTGTTTTCAGTTATAATGAATCTCTGTACAGTAAGAGTTTTTGGTAGAAGGACTCTGACCTCTCTTTTCTCTTTTCAGGTGCCGGTGGTCCAGAATGCCCCGTCATCAATGCAACCGTCACCCATGCACAGCTCTCAGGGGCTTGGGAAACTACCTGTGCGGCCCGGCATGCACTCATCTGAGCCTCAGAGCCTGCGCACTGCACAGGTACATGGTGTTTTATGCGCACCAGTATATGCCTTTCTAAATATGAGCAGTGGTTATGTGTTTTTTTCCTATATTTTAAGCACAGTGCACATGGATACTCCTCATTATGTTGTACGCATTAGACTGAACATGTTAGAGCCTGCTGTTGGTTGCCATGGGAGCAGCACCTTAAGATCAGCATAACTGTATAGATTGGTACCAGTTTCCATCTTTAATTACGGCCCATCTGTTGAGTACAAACAAAGCATTTGATGTCAACACTCTGCAATCTGATATACAGTGTCTGCTGACATCTAGTGGTCATGCTGTGCATTGCAGAGTTATTAATAATTCTGTATGTGTTTTTTCCCCCTCAGGGCCACACAGTAATCAGGTCTGCTGCCAATGCATCTTTGCCCCCAATGATGATGTCACAGCGGGTTATTGCACCCAATCCTGCCCAGCTTCAGGGTCAGAGAGTGCCCTCCAAGCCTGGCATGTGCCGCTCCTCCACAGGTGGTTTGGGTAACGCAGTGAGCTATCAGCAGGTACGGTCAAACAGTCAAGCTCACAGCCATTAGTCCTAATTAGTTTTTTGGGTTTTCTCTCTGCAATTTATTGACATTGAACTTTTAAAACAATTATACTATGTGAATAGTTCACGTTTTTGTTGTTGTTTTTTTAAAAGGTCATAATCTATTCAGGGAGTTGCTGATACACATTTGTTCTTTGCTCAGTATATTTGTTAATGGCTTATTTCAAAATACTGAAGTCATGAACTAGGCCTGAGTGATATAGCAAAAATATTTTCAGTCTTTTGACAAAATATACATGTGTATGGTAAGATATCAAAAGTGATAGTAAAATGTTAATGTTTTCAAAAATTTTCAAATATTTGTGCGTATACTATTGTGTTATTGTTAAGCCCCACAAAAGCCACAAACACATTATAAAACACACAACGTTTTTGTGCACTATATTTCAAGTGTTCTGAAGCCGTAGTTTAATGTGAGGTACAGATGAATATTAAATTCAAGTTGATGTAAACTCTTCTCTCCGCTGCGGCTGTCTGTCATCCTCCATTCAGCGTTCAAACTGCGTGTTGCATTTGGTTACTAGAGTCAAGACAATAAAACTCTCCAAGATTATTAAATGTTCCTAATATTATACTTGATCTGTATCTGTATTCGTCTTATCTATCATATGTTTCTGCCTCATTACTGTGCTATAAATTTAAAAGAAATGTCTTTTAATTTTACAGTATATATATTTACATATAAATATATTACTTGTTTTTCATGAATGTATTTTAAAACAATACAAAGAGCAATGTATATCATTTTACATTATCATTTTAGATTTAGTCCTACACTTATTCACTTTTATTTGTTTTACTGTAAAATAAAGTTTTTTCCCCACTAATTTTAGATTTTATAAAATTGTGCACTCATGATTTTTCTAGAGTAACTTTTGCTATACTGAATTATCCACTAACCTAGTTTATAATAGTATTTTTGTCATAGATTATAATTATATATGCATTCATTTGTTGTTTTTCTTTGTCTATACAAGTTGTCTATATTTAGTAGATTGTGTGTAACAAAAAAAGTCATGATCAGGTCAACAAACATTCAGGTATAAAAATTCAACACTGATTTAAAAAACAAAAACTGCCCAGGTATCGGATCGATATCGTATCGGCAGATACTCAGAATTTTTGGTATCGGTTCTGAAAAAGTGGTATCGAGCCACCCCTAATAGTAAAATATAAAACAGTTACTTTAAGCTGTGATTATATTTTATAGTATTACTGTTCTTACTGTATTTTGATCAAATGCATATAGCATTAGTGAGCATCTTTCAGAAAGCTAAAAATATATTACCGACCCAAAATGTCTGAATAGTAGTATCTGTATATATCTCAGTACTTACACGGTACTTACACAGAATATTTAATTATAATTTGTTACCACTTTAGTATAGGGACCAGTTCTCACTATTAATTAGTTGCTTATTAGCATGCCTATTATTAATATATTGGCTGTTTATTAGTGCTTATAAAGCACATATTCTGCATGACCATATTCTACATCCCTAATCCTACCCAATACCAAAACTTAACAACTACCTTACTAACTATTAATAAGCAGCAAAGTAGGAGTTTGAGGCAAAAGTCATAGTTAATGGTTTGTTAATGGTGAGAACTGGACTGTAAATAGTGTGACCGTTAATTTCATGTAATAACCAAATATTTGCCCTATATATATTTTTACAATAACATTTTAAAGTATTTGACATGCAGCACTCATATATCTGTGAACACTTGAGTAATTTTAAGAATTAAGTAATTTTGAACAAGTGTTTGAACCCATTTATTCAAGTGCACAGTTTGAAAGAAACTGAATCCAATGTCGTTCTTTTTTTTCTCTCCTGATGTTTAAATCATGTTTTAAAATATCTCTTCCTTAGGATGGTGCATAAAACAAGCGAACTGGAACGGGCCTCAGCTTAATAGTCGAATAAAAATTGTGCCTTAAATCACAGCAATATTCATAGTGTTGTTTAGTTTTATATCGCCAACAAAATCATATTGAATATGTCGTATATTCAATACATCGCCCAGCTGCAACATGAATCATTCATATAAATGGATTATGTGGGTTACTGATGATTTGCCCTTTTGCTTTGTGTGATGCAGGCTGCCAGCCAGCAGGTGGGGGTCTCGCAGCGTTCAGGCTCGTCCTCGGCTATCTACATGAACCTGGCACACATGCAGGCAACAGGAGCAGCTGGTGTGGGTGGCGTCGGGGTAGGTGCTGTCAGCCCCTCCACCCTTTCCAGCGCCTCCAGCGTGGCTTCTCTGAACGACCAGGCCAGCAGCCAAGCAGCCGCTAAACTGGCCCTCCGCAAGCAGCTGGAGAAGACCCTGCTGGAGATACCTCCACCTAAACCTCCAGCGCCCCTGCTGCACTTCCTGCCCTCTGCTGCCAACTCCGAGTTCATCTACATGGTGGGGTTGGAGGAGGTCGTGCAGAGTGTCATTGATAGTCAGGGTAGGAGCAAGAGGAACCACCCACACCACAAAAACACCTTGCACAGTAGGGCTGCGCAATATGGTCTTGATTTGAATTGCAGTATGGATAAGCATTGACATCTAATGCTAAGATCAAAAGAAAAAAAAAAAAACACATTTAAACAGCTGCTCTCATGTTCAAAAGAATTACAAAAGTTGTGCAAGTGGAAATCGTTTAAGACCATTCACATTTGACCTAGAAGGGAAGTAAGTGAATGCGGTTTAATAATCACACAAGGCCATATTGCAGTTTCAGTTTATGTATTGTAGTACTAATTCTGCTCAATTACTAAAATCCTGTTTACTGCTTTTGCTAGGTAAAATGCGGGGGTCATTGCCATACGTGGAGCCGTTCTTCTGTGCCCAGTGCAGGACTGACTTTACCCCACACTGGAAGCAGGAGAAAAGTGGTCGCATTCTCTGTGAGCAGTGCATGACGTCCAATCAGAAGAAGGCCTTGAAGGCCGAGCACACCAATAGGCTCAAGAACGCTTTCGTTAAGGCTCTGCAGCAAGAACAGGTCAGTCAGTATTTTGAGTTTTCATTTTACTGCTGATAGAGTTGTTAGGATTCCAAAATTTGAATGAAGAAATTAAGCTTGATAATTCTCCATACACGTTAAGTTTCAGTATATTACAAACTAGTATGCTACAGTGCTGTTATTGTTAACTAAAATTAAAACTCTTAAAAATCATTTAATAGAAAAAAACTTAAAGGAAAATTAGAAATGTTGCCCCAGCAACTAGCTGAAATTAGTTAAAGTATGTAGGTAAAGTATGGAGTTTCTGTGCTAGTGTCACCTAGAGGAATTACAGAAATAAAGCATATTTTTAAAACAACCTTTGCAAAAGTGAATATATTTAAACTTCACCTTTTATGATGAAGTACTAAAATTGAAATAAAAAAGTTTTTAAAACTTAAACAGAAATTATAATAAAAACTAAATATAAACTGATCCAAATTATTAACAAATACTATTATAGTAAATAAATAATCTTAAAATAACACTGGAAAGCTACAAAGCAAACTTCTTTATTAAAAAAATTAAATATTAACAAATAAAAAAAACAATGACATATAACCTACATTTATTTCTCAATTATTTAACTTTTGCTTCTAATTTAAGTAATTAATCAGGACAAATAAACTATATAAATAATATATAATTTTATTATTTATTCATGAAAACCCACTATTTTTAGTACTAGAAGTGGTAGTCGTAGTAGTAATGACTTTTGCTGACATTGCAACTGACATTGCTAGCTTGTAGTATCTGTAACTGCATGTTGACTTCCTTTTTCTGTCTCTGTCCATTCAGGAAATAGAGCAGAGGTTGCAGCAGCAGGCTGCTCTGTCCCCCAGCTCTGCCCAGACTGTGCCCAGCGTGAGCAAAGGGGAGACCATGATCCGACACCATGCCCTCCGACAGGTGCGCACTCTCATTGTGTACAAATAATTGGATCTCATGAGATTATTTTTATGGATTTTGAATGGCTGTTTTATTCTGGCCCTTCAGCTAATCACAGATTTTAATGAATGATGACTCTATCAGTTTAATTGTACAAAGAGGTGTCATGAAATTTAACGCTGATTCAGTCTCATTTTCTCTTTCAGACTCCCCAGCCACAGGCCGCTCTACAGCGGGGTCTGTCCAGCTCAGCACGAGGTGTCCTCTCTAACTTCGCCCAGGCCTCCCAGCTGTCAGTGGCCAGTGGGCTGCTGGATATGACAAGCAAGCGCTGTGGCAGCAGTACCAGCAGCAGCAGTCGGGCTCAGCATGACAGCCGCAGGCAGATCTACAACATCCCTGGTAAGATGATGCAGTTTAATTAGGAACGCTCAGCATAACTTAACTACATGATTTTGAAACAGCGCGGTGAGGAAATGTTGTATGGGTTAAGGATTAATTATGGAATCACATTTTGTTAAACTGACATTCATCCACCCCTGAGGTCCAGTCTCAACATTGATTATGCAATTCTTGACATGCTATTGGACCCCAAGTAGACTGACTAGAATAAAATGACCAGAGAAAGTGCTATGCAGTTGTAGAAGATAAAGGGAAATATTAAATTCATCATAAAACCAGGCTGTGCCACTTGACAGATTCCAGGATGTAGTATTATTATAAAGCAGTGAAAGTCAACACTCTCTTCATTTGAACAATGGCTGGAGCTAATGCTTAATAGAGTTTTAGGATGTTATCAAAAAGGATGAGTTAATAAAATAAATTTAATTAATTAAAGTTTGGTAAAGGTCTAACATCCCTTCTTTGAAGATTGCCCTTGTTTTGAAATGTACTTACAGGTGCATCTCAATAAATTAGAATGTCGTGAAAAAGTTCATTTTTTCTTGTAACTTATTTCAAAAAGTGAAACTTTCATATATTTTAGATTCATTACATGTAAAGTAAAACATTTCAAAAGTTTTATTTGTTTTAATTTTGATGATTAGAGCTTACAGCTCATGAAAGTCAAAAATCAGTATCTCAAAATATTAGAATATTTACATTTGAGTTTCAATAAATGACCATCCATACAGTATAAATTCTGGGTATCTCTTGTTCTTTGAAACCACAATAATGGGGAAGACTGCTGACTTGCCAATGATCTAGAAGACGAACATTGACACCCTCCATAAAGAGGGTAAGTCACCGAGGGTCATTACTGAAAGGTGTGGCTGTTTACAGAGTGCTGCATCAAAGCATATTAAATGCAAAGTTGACTGGAAGGAAGAATTTGGGTAGGAAAAGGTGCACAAGCAACAGGGATGACCGCAAGCTTGAGAATAGTTAAGCAAAGCTGATTCAAACACTTGGGAGAGCTTCACAAGGAGTGGACTGAAGCTGGAGTCAGTGCATCAAGAGTCACCACGCTCAGACGTCTTCAGGAAAAGGGCTACCAAGCCACTTCTGAACCAGAGACAACGTCAGAAGCGTCTTACCTGGGCTGTGGAGAAAAAGAACTGGACTGTTGCTCAGTGGTCCAAAGTCCTCTTTTCAGATGAAAGTAAATTTTGCATTTCATTTGGAAATCAAGTTCCCAGAGTCTGGAGGAAGAGTGGAGAGGCACAGAATCCATGTTGCTTGAAGTCCAGTGTGAAGTTTGCACAGTCAGTGATGATTTGGGCTGCCATGTCATCTGCTGGTGTTGGTCCACTGTGTTTTCTGAAGTCCACAGTCAACGCAGCCATCTACCAGGAGATTTTAGAGCACTTCATGCTTCCTTCTGCTGACAAGCTTTATGGAGATGCTGATTTCCTTTTCCAGCAGGACTTGGCACCTGCCCACACTGCCAAAGGTACCAAAAGCTGGTTCAATGACCATGGTGTTACTGTGCTTGATTGGCCAGAAAATTCGCCTGACCTGAACCCCATAGAGAATCTATAGGGTATTGTCAAGAGGAAGATGAGAGACACCAGACCCAACAATGCAGATGAGCTGAAGGCCACTGTCAAAGAAACCTGGGCTTCCATACCACCTCAGCAGTGCCACAAACTGATCACCTCCATGCCACGCCGAATTGAGGCAGTAATTAAAGCAAAAGGAGCCCCTTCCAAGTATTGAGTACATATACAGTAAATGAACATACTTTCCAGAAGGCCAACAATTCACTAAAAATGTTTTTTTTTTTTATTGGTCTTTATGAAGTATTCTAATTCGTTGAGATAGTGAATTGGTGGGTTTTTGTTAAATGTGAGCCTAAATCATCACAATTAAAAGAACCAAAGACTTAAACTACTTCAGTCTGTGTGCATTGAATTTATTTAATACACGAGTTTCACAATTTGAGTTGAATTACTGAAACAAATTAACTTTTCCACAACATTCTAATTTATTAAGATGCACCTGTATGTGATTTATTATTTATTTTAATTAGGGCTGTCGATTTAACGTGTTAATTTAGTTAATTAGTTACGGGGAAAAAAGCATGTTAAAATTAATGCAATTCAAGGGATAGTTCCAAAAATTAAAAGGAAAAAATAAATCTTTCTAAAGCTACTTTTTGTAATGTCTATTTGATGCTTTTCTCATTTAACATCATAAATGACTTCAAATGATTTTTTGGGGATGATTTCTCAGCCAAATCTGATGTACAATTAATTAATTACACATGATGTAATTAATTAGATTACAAATGTGGTCCCACTTTATATTAAGTGTATTACTATGTAGTTTTAAATTAATCATTTGGTACAATGCACTTTTTGTGTACATGTTTTTACATTGTACTTATATTTTAGTATACCTGCATGTAATTACATTGTTGGCCCATCCCTTGCACCTTAACCCACCCTTAAACCTACCCATACCACCAAACCTGTCCCTGACCTTATCCATATCCCACCTCAATAGCAGCAGAAGTGTTTTGCAATACAATATGAACACACAATAAGTACATTGTACTTATTTTTTGATGCAAGTACATAGTAGTTAAGGCAACTTAATATAAAGTGGGACCAAGAGGGTTAATTGCTTGAGAGCCCTAATTTTAATGATTTATTTTTCTACTTGTATGATTATTTTAATTTTGACTTTAGTATTCAAAAGTGTCCTAGTATGTTTGGGGGCTATTGAATATACAGAATATATTTAATATTAAACTATCAATTTAGCAAATGTAGCAGTTTATTTTAAACGTAATCATTTTCTCACTTATTTTGTTGTATTTTATTTTTATGTTCTGGCATGATTGTTGGGATTCAGTTAGTTGTCTTTGTTGTTCTTCCAGTTTAAGTCACAAACTTTTTGTTAAACACCTTTTTTCCAACCTTTATAACTTCTTGTCTTTGTTTTCTTATTTCCTTGAATTTTCCTGGCCCCTCTCTGTCTTTATCCTCCATCACAGGTCTGAATATTGCCTATCTAAATCCTGGAGCCATCGGGGGCCACAAGGCATCCAGCCTAGCGGACCGTCAGCGGGAGTATCTGCTCGACATGATTCCCCCACGCTCCATATCCCAGTCCATCACCGGGCAGAAATGAGCCCAGACGAGACTGCAGATCCCCCTTTCGGACGCCCCACCACCCCTGTGTTCTACATCAGAACATCCCCCACCCAACCCCCCAACACATACACATGCACACCATCACCCCATCGCATGCAGTGCCTGTCCGTGTGCCTACCCAACTAACCCATAAGAACAGCTCAATCAGTCAGACTATAAACACCAGACTGTCAGTGCATCTCAAACTTCGGTTTCCTACTATAGCAAAGCTCTTTATTGTTATCTCAACTTATTATTGCTGTTGTTATTGCTATTTCTATTATCATCACAGTTATTAGTATTATTGTTGCTTCTGTTACAGTTACTTATATTACACTTATTAGTAGGTTTAGTGTTTTTTTGCATCTTTTATGTTCTTACCCTTGTGTTTTTCTTTTCAGAGGGAGGATCCCAGATTGCAGGGTCAATTAAAAATATAAAAGCTCGTTTTTTTTGGTTCATTTGAAAGCTTCCTCCCTCAGTCGCCCCTGTAAAATTAGACTCATTCTCTCTCATGTCATATATGTTAAGTTTCGAAGTTGGAATGGTTAAAGCGTTCTTACCTGAGAGAGAGCAGAATCTTTGTAGCGTTACATGTTTGGAAACTACAAAGTCCTCCAAGAACCTTCTGGTTCAGAAAGAGCGAGACAGACTCATGTACATTGATCAGATTGATCCTTATGCAGAGTGCTGCTGATCTAGTCAACGTTGGTTCTGCCTTGAGAAGGCCACAGGGAAAATGGGACCTGCACTAGCACGGATGAGTCTCCTGCTGTCGAATGTACAGAGATAACTGTAAAATTGGAGTGCATGCGCCCACGACCAGGATCTCTCCCGTGTCTCTCAATGCCTTCACTTTCACAGGATGCAGTGATATCATGTAACTTCATTTGTGGTGACGGTGCGTTTCACTGCACAGCAAAGAATGAAGCCAGAGAGTCCCATCATCATGAACTTTGTCTCCTTATTGATTTGTGTTTCTGCTTGGGTGTTTTTTGCTCATTTATTTTTAACCCCTCACCCCCTCCCTGTCTTTACGGTTTTGTTCTTTTTATTTTAATCGGGCGGCGTCTCCATCTGCAATGGCGTATCACGTATCTTAAAGATACTTGCCACTGGAGACGATAATCATTGAAATGGCAAATAGGTGGAGTTATTGGAAAAACAGTTTATGCGTAGATTGTTAACGTGAGTTTTAACAGAAGGCATTGACAAGGATCAATCATCGTGTTAAAGCAATGCACATGAGATGCCTCGTTATGGAGGAGCACTTTTCTTCTTAATAATTGAAAAAAAAAAATGGTTAAGCAAAAGAGGACAAGAATGTTTCAGCTCACATGATCTTAAGGTATGGATGCCATCGGATGTCTTGGAGAGAGCTGGGAGAAAGACTTTTTGTGCGTTGTGAGGTGCATTTCATCTTTTCGAAAGAGTCCGGTTTTTCAAACCCATGATATGGTACGTGTGTTTATGTTTCAGTAGACATAACCTGGAGGCATTTGAATGATGGTAACAATATAAGCAGTGTTTAGTCAATATGCAGTATTAGGGATTCTGTGCAGGATGATTTTGCATTCTGATTGGAGGATTATCTTTTGGTCAGATTTAGTTCTGTTAGTGAGGTAGTGATCCATGTTTCGGTAACGCGGATCACAAATGGCTTTCAAAGGGTTTAACATCTGCTTGTTGACAAAAAGTTGAGCACTTAACATTTTTCCCCCCAGCCTAAGCATTTACCATGACACGTTTGGTTCTTTTGGAAATCAGACTTTGAGGTCTGTCATGCAGGTCATGTTTAATAGCTGAGAAACTCGAAAGCTATTATGTGTTTGATGGTGAATTAATGGAAATAAATCCATACACATGCGTTTTTCTGTCATGTGTATAGTCACTGATCCTTGCAGTTTGATTTTTTGTTTTTTTAAGTGTCCTGTATAATGTCACTGATTTGTGGTGGAACGATGCAACTTTTGAACAAAATTTTTTGAAGCTACCTTGGATTAAATTTTCAGGTGCAATATTAGATAATAGGATGTTTACATTTTATTATTTTTTTCCTGGTAAATCAGTCCCTTTTAGTCATTCTGTTCAATCTTTGATATTAAGGGGTTGATTTTATCTTTGCTCCAATTTTATGATCTGTAATGTTTTTTGTTGTTCTTTTGAAATGAACGTAGGGTGTTTATAGTAACTCATTTCTTTCTCCTGCTCTCTCTTGTAGACTATATTAGATGCATCCATATACCTGTGTTCATATATTTACGAGAAAGTTGGATTTTGAAGTTTAACTTCCTTTTGACTCCTTAAGTTCCATTTTGTTTGGTTGTTTAATTTCAGCTGTTTCTTAAAAAAAAAGAAAAAAGGAGAAAAATCAAATTTAATCAAAAAAAAAAAATGTATGAACAGATGATGACACGATATTTGCTAGGTCAGAAGTAATGACTTATTGTACATATGCTTTTTTTCTCCCTTGAATTAAAAATAATGAAATGAAATTAAAATGGTTGTATATTATGTAGAAAAGCAAACAAAAAGCCATGAATATTGTGAAGCTTGTCATTTCGTTTTGTGATCACTGTGTATTATTGTGTAACAAATGTGCAAAATGTATGGGATTATACTTCTCTTGTTTTTGAATGAGCTCTTTAGATGCATTTTCTCCCCGGCTGTACGTTTTTGTAGTATGTAGTATTTGCAGAAGAAAAAAAGTTCATTGTTCTGGTGGAGCATTTGATCCATTCTGTAGTCTTTGGACTGAGACATGATGGGACAGTCTCGTATTACTTTTTTTGTTACCTCTTTTATTTGATTTTTGCTTTTTATTTCCAACATTGAAGTTACGTAGATGTTTGGTGAATACGTTTCTTTCTCTAATGTCCCACACAAAGTGTTGATCTTTGATCGCAGAACATGGACTGGATAAAACATTTGACAGTATTACCCCTCACTCGACCAAATCCAAAGCATTCATCATAAACGTAAAATCAAAGCACGCTATTGCTCAGTAACATTACTTTTAGCTAAATTACTGGGTGCAGAAAACCCTACAGGGGAGATTTTGTACATTTGTTTTCTGTTGCTTAAAGTACAAACTTTCCTCAGTATATCCCTTTTTTCTTTCTTGGGAAAAAAAAATCACAATGCTCTTATTTTTTTTTTCATGGAAGATTGCATACATTGTATACGATGAAGAGAAAAACTTGTTTGTTTTTGACTGTTCCAATGCTTATTGCCTTCAGCCTTTAAATCATAAGACAAAAAATGGACAATTTGCACACATGCAAGTTTTGATTCTAAGGTTTGTGACATTATTAGATATACTTTTACAAGTTTCATGTCATGGAATCACTGTCCATAATTCTCTGACTGGACAATCAGCTTTTCTGGAGTTCTAACGCTGGGGTTTACTTCTCTTCAATTTTTTTTCTTTTCTTTTTTTTTCTGCAATTTTTTCCTCTCCCTGATTTTCATTTGTTGCAAGTACAAGTCTTTTTTGTTGTTGTTATTGAAGTGGGAGAGAAGGTTTTGGGTCATTTCTTTTTGATTTTCTAAATTTCATCTGAACTTTCAAATATTTTTAAATGGACTAAGCTGCAATTTACCCAGTTTGAATTTTAAAGCAAATGGCAATATGTTGAAATCCGTTTGTAAAAGAAAACTATGAATAATTAAAAATGTGTACAGTAAAAAAAAAAAAATAAATAAAAATGAAGTACTGGAGATTGGTTTAAACAATTATTGATTTTAGTCAAGGAAAAGAAGTGCTTTTTGTCAAGTTTTTATTTTCATTTAGAACATTTAATCCAGACCTTTTGCACATCCTTGATATTTAACTGTCTAAAATGGAGATGAAAAACAAAATGTTGTTTGATTACTGCCGGTTGATTAACAACAATTATGCATTGACTGAAAAAAAAATAAGCTAATTTTGGAGGAAATAACTTTGTAATATTTATCACTTGCAAGCTATGTTTAATAAAGGATGGAACAGTTTATCTCAGAGTGTTAACATTTGTTCAAAACTCATTTTGGTTCTTTTGCCAATTTTAGTATTTCTGTACTTTTAAATTTATTTTATTATATATTAATATTCTATTTTATTATATATTATTATTTATACTTCGATTTTTTTTTTAATTCTTTTCTTTTTCTTTATTTTTAAGCCATACTAAAATTATTTTTATTTACTGTATGTGGCTGATTAACAATGTTGCCAGATCACTCAGAGTTAAAGGGCAACAAATGTAATGCTGTCCTGTCACAGAGTTCTCACAGCACACATATGGTCTCCTGAGCCCTGCTCATTCATTTACAGACTAATTGACTTCATTATAAGCTTTGACTTTATCCGGTCACTACAATTATAGCTATTTTCCACAGCATCACTGTATCCTGCCAGCAGATTCAAGGTTGTGCTCTCTTAAGGGGGCTTAAATTGTCTGTTATTCTCTTCCAACTAAACCAGTGTTAGTTGACGAGGGATCATCTGAAATTAGAGTTATTTACATGGTTTTCATTTTTATTCTTGTCACACATTACAGCAATTGGCAAGTTCTATTTTTTTTTACTAATTCTATTCTTCTGGAGACAAAGATGATGAGTAATGTGGATCATTGGGTTTAGAAAACGTACTCGTGTTGCTTTACGCAGTTGTAAAGTGCTGTATCTGAGCATTGCTACCTGACCTGTTATGTGTATTGGATATTCCATGGTATTCTCTCAATGAATCCCATCCGGTGAATAGATATTGACTGGGCCTTCATCCAGCATTACAGCCCTGACTGTTTGCAAATGCCTGAAATGAAATATAGCAATCATGCTACTGTGAATCACTACATCCTGACAGAGTGATCAGAAAAAAAACTTATTTATTATTATTTCCAGGGCTCTCAAGTTATAGCGAAAGTTTGGAGTGAGATTGGGGGAGGGGCCAAACAAAGGGGAGGAGTCACTCAAAGGGGAGGGGCAAGTCAAAGGGGAGGAGCAACTCAAATATTTGCAGCACCAAAGTTTTTGCTAGCAGTTCAATTTTACCTATTGTTCATAATTGACCAGCACAAATAGAAGTTATAACATTTGGTAAAACTGACGAAAGACATTCATTCTAATAAAATAAAAAGATTTATGTATTTTTATTTTGGTTAACTGAACCTCTTGGTTCAGTGTTCCTGTGGCTCAGTGGTAGAGCATTGCGTTAGCAGCGCAAAAGGTCGTGGGTTCAATTCCCAGGGAACACACATAGCGATTAAAAAAAAAAAAAAAAAATGTATAGCCTGAATGCACTGTAAGTCGCATTGGATAAAAGCGTCTGCTAAATGCATAAATGTAAATGTATTTAAAAATACAAATGTATCAAAAATAAAAATACATTTTACCCCAAACGAGCCAACTGAACAGCAGTACTCAATGTACATACAGGTGCATCTCAATAAATTAGAATGTTGTGGAAAAGTTAATTTGTTTCAGTAATTCAACTCAAATTGTGAAACTCGTGTATCAAATAAATGCAATGCACACAGACTGAAGTAGTTTAAGTCTTTGGTTCTTTTAATTGTGATGATTTAGGCTCACATTTAACAAAAACCCACCAATTCACTCTCAACAAATTAGAATACTTCATAAGACCAATTAAAAAAAAAACATTTTTAGTGAATTGTTGGCCTTCTGGAAAGTATATTCATTTACTGTATATGTACTCAATACTTGGTAGGGGCTCCTTTTGCTTTAATTACTGCCTCAATTCGGCGTGGCATGGAGGTGATCAGTTTGTGGCACTGCTGAGGTGGTATGGAAGACCAGGTTTCTTTGACAGTGGCCTTCAGCTCATCTGCATTGTTGGGTCTGGTGTCTCTCATCTTCTTCTTGACAATACCCCATAGATTCTCTATGGGGTTCAGGTCAGGCGAGTTTGCTGGCCAGTCAAGCACAGTAACACCATGGTCATTGAACCAGCTTTTGGTACCTTTGGCAGTGTGGGCAGGTGCCAAGTCCTGCTGGAAAATGAAATCAGCATCTCCATAAAGCTTGTCAGCAGAATGAAGCATGAAGTGCTCTAAAATTTCCTGGTAGATGCTGCGTTGACTGGACTTCAGAAAACACAGTGGACCAACACCAGCAGATGACATGGCAGCCCAAATCATCACTGACTGTGGAAACTTCACACTGGACTTCAAGCAACATGGATTCTGTGCCTCTCCACTCTTCCTCCAGACTCTGGGACCTTGATTTCCAAATGAAATGCAAAATTTACTTTCATCTGTAAAGAGGACTTTGGACCACTGAGTTATTTTTCTCCACAGCCCAGGTAAGATGCTTCTGACGTTGTCTGTGGTTCAGAAGTGGCTTGGTAGCCCTTTTCCTGAAGACGTCTGAGCGTGGTGACTCTTGATGCACTGACTCCAGCTTCAGTCCACTCCTTGTGAAGCTCTCACAAGTGTTTGAATGAGCTTTGCTTGACTGTGTTCTCAAGCTTGCAGTCATCCCTGTTGCTTGTGCACCTTTTCCTACCAAAATTCTTCCTTCCAGTCAACTTTGCATTTAATATGCTTTGATACAGCACTCTGTAAACAGCCACACCTTTCAGTAATGACCCTCGGTGACTTACCCTCTTGGTGGAGGGTGTCAATGTTCGTCTTCTAGATCATTGGCAAGTCAGCAGTCTTCTCCATTATTGTGGTTTCAAAGAACAAGAGATACCCAGAATTTATACTGTATGGATGGTCATTAATTGAAACTCAAATGTAAATATTCTAATATTTTGAGATACTGATTTTTCACTTTCATGAGCTGTAAGCTCTAATCATCAAAATTAAAACAAATAAAACTTTTGAAATGTTGTACTTTACATGTAATGAATCTAAAATATATGAAAGTTTCACTTTTTGAAATAAGTTACAAGAAAAATGAACTTTTTCACTACATTCTAATTCATTGAGATGCACCTGTACTGTACACATATACATTGTAGTACTTACCCTGAGCATGTATGTCAAACTGTGTGTGTGTGTGTGTGTGAGAGAGAGAGCTTTTCAGCTTATGTTTCTTTTTTTCTGTTGTAAATGTTTGTTGCACATTTTGATGCCTGATGACAGGGGTAGAGGACAAACTGTTTCTAGTTTTGGTTTTGTTCAAACCCACCATGGAAAACGCACTGCATCTGAATCTGAGTGGGGAAGCCTCCCTGCTTTATATGGGAGCCTCCTACCCCTGTCATCTGCAACAAACACAACAGGAAAAAAAATTCATAAGCTGGAATGTGCTCTCTCTCTCTTTCTCTCTCTCTCTCTCTCTCTCTCTCTCTCTCTCTCTCTCTCTCTCTCTCTCTCTCTCTCTCTCTCTCTCTCACACACACACACACACACACACACACACACACACACACACACACACACAAGTGCTGTAATCCTACTGTGTGTGTACAGTATGTACATTGAGCACTGCTGTTCAGTTGCCATGTTTGGGGCCAAATTGTATTTTTTATACTTTTTTAAATATGTAAAACAATTTATTTTATTTGGATGAATTTGTCTGTCTTTTATCAGATTTACCAACTGTTATAACATCTCTAGTACTTTCCTTTCAGGAACCCAAAGCTAAGTTTAAGCTTCTGGTTGCAAAGCAGTTGGAGTTTTTTTTTTTTTTTTTGACTGCATCAATAATACTTTAGCACGAATTTGGATATATTCCCCAACATCAGCTCTCACTATCTTTTCACAGGCAAGTTATTTCGTAGAGCAGTGGTTTTCAAATCTGTCCTGCAAGCACCCCTGCCCTGCACATTTTGTATGTCTCCCTTATCAGACACACTCAATTCATGTCTTGCGGTCTCTACAAACGAGCTGATGAGTTGAATCAGGTGTGTCTGATAAGTGAGACATACAAAATGTTCAGGGCAGGGGTGCTTGTGGGACAGGTTTGAAAACCACTGTCGTAGAGGAATCTTAAAATCGAAAAAAATAAATGAAGGGGTTACCTTATTCATCGGATCTTACACTCCATGTGCGCGCGCATCCATGTTGCTTAGTAAGGAACGCGCTTGCGGCAGAATCGCATAATTTAAATGGAAACAACATCCTAATTTCTGATTGGCTGGTAGGTGGCATTTAATTCTGTATAACTCCAGAGTCGAGAGAGCTATGAACTCGGCAGAAAACTTACCTCCGTATTCCCTCGTCTATTAATTGTATAGTAGTTGTAGCGGGACAAGTTATCCCTTCTCAGCATGAGAAATACAAGGTGTGGCGTGAGAGCGTGTGAACTGGTTGAAATGCGTGAGGTGAGACTTGAGAGCCCTGTTATTTGAAATAGGCTACTGAACAATGCCAACATAGCCATTGCCAGGAGGGGCCAAACAAACATTTACTACTTCAATTTCAGACACAAAATCAATTGTAAACCCTTAAACCGAAATCAAACCAAATGTGATTTTTGCTCAATCAAACAAACATAGTGCGATTGTAGCTGTACAGGATGTTAATCGGAATAAGCTACTTTTGTTGTGCGCAGGCGCGTCCGTTGTATTTGGTGAAATATTACTGATACTTTTTACGATAAAAATAGTGTATTCCGATCTGATAACCATTTTCCCAAATAATATTCAGCAATCAAGTCATGTGTTATGGGGATCATGTCAACTAGAATCAGAACAAGCTGAGCAGGTTCACGGGTTTGCTTTTCGATCAACAAAGTCTGAATTTGTTGGCGAATCAGTTTGATTCATTCAGTTCATTGTCGCACTGAATCGTTTGCTGCGGTTTCTTACTCCAAAATAGTAGGCCTAAGGGATAGTTTATACGACAGAAAACAAAAAGAGCGCCGAAGGAGGTGGATATTATTCCTTTTTTTTTTTTTTTTACACTATCCATTTTAGGAAACAAAACTTTAAACGTATTCTATCGTTTGTCAGCTCTTAATTGAGGGAGTAGGTTGTGAACAAATTCATACTGGAGGTAAAGTCAAGTTATAGCCATTTGTCCATAACTGTATCACAAAAGAATATCAAAATATGGGGACACATTTTTATCAGGAGATATGTGCCCCAGTACTGATGAAAGGTTTTGTTTTGGGCTCTGATATAGGCTACTGTATGGATTTCAGAGTAGACTAACGCCTGTTTCACACATAATCCGTTTGCAGTGCGTATTTTTTTCCGCGCCCAAATTATCGGATTAAAGCGTTCACACTGCACGCGGTAACGGTCCGGTGTTGTGCCGAAATGTGCACCCCTGCCAGATTATGCATCTGGCAGGGGATAATCTGTCAGATAATCTGGCAGGGTGCAGAATTCGGCACGACACCGGCAGTGCGTTCCAGGAGCGGTGCGTCTGCAGCGGTGCAGAGGTCGTTTCCGCACCGAGTCTATTTTTGCTGTGCTGCACGCGCTGAATTAAAGTGACAACACTTTGTTCACGGTACAAATGAACATGGATTGACATGGAAATGTAGTAATTTCCCAATAAATATATATAATTAAAGTCTACTGTGTTTCACAGGCTTTTTGGCTAGGTTTAAAACAAAGAAAAGTGTACTTTTAGACAAACAAGGCAACATATGCACTTGTGTCTTGTGGAGGTAGAAAAACAAAGTTCTTTAAGACCCGCGCGGGACTGTTTATAATAAAGCTTTAAATGTAAAAGGCACGAGAGCCGACTGTTTCTGTCAGTGGTAAGTTTTAATTTAAAATATTTGTGCTGTATGCTGTGTTTAAATGTGTTTCCACTTGCTTGAGCAACTTAATATACAAATCTAGAAGCCAAATGCATTTCATACATTGTTTATTAATCGAGTTTAAAGTGAATAGCCATATGTCTGTGAAAGATTGTGTAACTATACTGTGATAAGAGGATCACAATGCTGAAAAAGCACGTTCAGCAGGACTATAGGCTAATAACGTCTGGATTTGAAATCAAAATGAGCGATTTTGCTTTAAGACCCGCGGGACAGTTTGTAATAAAGATTTAAATGTAAAAGGCACGAGAGCCGACTGTTTCTGTCAGTGGTTTTAATTTAAAATAATTGTGATAAAACAACGTAGCCTATGCTGTGTTTAAATGTGTTTCCACTTGCTTGAGCAACTTAATTTACAAATCTATCAACAAATGCATTTAATACGTTGTTTATATTAATTGAGTTTAAACGTGAATATGTCTATGAAAGATTGTGTAACTGTATCTTGATAAAAGAGGATCACAATGCTGAAAAAGCACTTTCAGTATAGGCTAACAACGTTTGGTTTTAAAATCAAAATAATGGATAAATGTTGTGTCTGTGGTAAACAGCCGCGGATCAGGACCGGACTTCAGACACGCACTATCTGTTGCTGACACAGACCATACAGTTCTTGCTTTGTGTGCATGCATGACTTGCTTGTATTAAGCAATATCCACATCTAAAATTATGCTCTGCCCACATGGTTTTATTTTCAGGGAATCAACCCACAAACATATTTCCTGTGTTCCACTGTGCTTTTTTTGTCTGGGGTGTGTTTCAGTGCTCAACATGCGCCCACCTGCTCTGATGTCTCTGTATTACCCAATGAAAGGGTGTGTTGGGGTCCGAAGGGAGGTTAGGATCAGAGCTCATTCTGTTCTCTGACCTTGAGCATGTAACGGGTCAGAACTACACATCTGGGCAGGCCGGGGTCACAACGTGTGTGTCATTTTCATGTTGGACTGTAGATACATTCTCAGATTATGTAATCAAAGGTTGGGTAAGAGCTCTTGTTGAAAAGATTTAAAATCCACATAGTTTAAAATGTACCAGAAAAGCATCCCCCTGGAAATCTGCAGTGGTTCGTTTTCTGTCTTTCCAAGAATGTTTCCCTCAGGCCACTACATAAACATTCAGTGCCTGCAAACTGAAAACTATTAGTCATTAATATTAGTGTAATTTCCATGTCATTTCCACCTGCACACACATTGTTTAGTGACAGCTTGTCTTGATTACATCTCATTAGTCATCAGGAAGCGTGTCTGGAGAGGCTGCAGGTTAGTGGATGTCATGACTTTGGAATGAAGTTCAGTTGGGAATGATGATCCCTGTCATCAGACCAGCTGCAGGACTCGGACAAGGTAAAACCTGTTCCTCTCTAAGTCAGTCTGCTCACCCCGTCCTGGTCCACCCTATTTTTCACCTTTTTGGTAGTAATGGATTACTGGTGACCTCTTCATGGCTGAATCATTTTGTCTGATTCTTAGTATTTTTCAGTCTTTTGCCAGCAATAGAGGGCAGTGTTGAGCAGTACTGTGTGAAGTCTTCTGCATCAGTGGTTATACTCTCTGAGTGAGTGATTCTTTACCTACATATCCATCTGCAAATGCCTTGATTTCATATTCTGTGTTTTGACATAATTTTTGCTTATTTGTAGTGGTTGTATGGAGTGTAAGCATAACATGTAAAATCAGTTCATCACATTATAGATATTTCACTAATATATCTGACAACCAGAAAGTGTCCAAGTACTTTTTGTTTACTTTATTTTCTTTTTTGCTTTGTGTCATCATTTTCTATATTATCTTAATTTTCTATATTTTTTATTATTTAAGGTTTAACAAAAATATTTTTATGAAATGTTTTTCTTGGAAAGTGTGTGCTATATTTGCTATACCAATTAGTTGACGCTAGCCATTGACTTCCATAGTAATTTTTTCAGATTTTTTTTCATACTATGTTAGTCAATGGCTACCGTCAACTGTTTAGTTACCAACATTCTTCAATATATCTTCTTTTGTGTTTAACAGCTGAGAGAAATTCATACAGGTTTGGAACAACTTGAGGGTGAGTAAATGATGACAGAATTTTAATTTGTGGGTGAACTATTCTTTTTAAATGTTCAAATAGGACATTTAAGGACACTTACAGTGTGCAGTCAGACATATTGTAATGTAATGAGTTTAAATAACAAAAACTCTGAAGAAACCAGAGTAAATATGTGACCCTGGACCATAAAACCAGTCTTAAGTTGCTGGGGTATATTTGTAGTAATAGCCAAAAATACATTGTATGGGTCAAAATGATCGATTTTTCTTTTATGCCAAAAATCATTTGGACATTAAGTAAAGATCATGTTCCATGAAGATATTTTGTAAATTTCCTACCGTAAATATAATTAATTAATAAATAATATAATTACCATAAATATAAAATGTAATTTTTGATTAGTAATATGCATTGCTAAGAACTTCATTTGGACAAATTTAAAGGTGGTTTTCTCAGTATTTAGTTTTTTTTGCACCTTCAGATTCCAGATTTTCAAATAGCTGTATCTCAGCCAAACATTGTCCAATCCTAACAAACCATCAATGGAAAGATTATTTATTCAGCTTTCAGGTGATGTATAAATATCAATTTTCAAAAAAATTATCCTTATGACTGGTTTTGTGGTCCAGGGTCACATATGTGAAGTAAATATGTTTTCCAATCCACAACTTGTTCGTGTTGCTATGCACTTGCTTAGAATGGTTGTTGGCATATTACTTTTTGATTGCAAGAGTGGTTTCTAGGTTTTTACATACTTGCCCAAGCCAAATGACCCCACTCATGAGTCTCTCGCATCACTCCTTCAATGTATCAAAAATGCTTACAAAAGCAAAAGTATACCTCTTCTCAACAAGCCACACATTTTGAGATATTATTCATGCCTGTAGCACAAAGTAGGCCAAAGAGTAATATAGTCAGGGGTTCAAATCATCTAATGAGATGCTATACACATAATAATTACATGTTTTTGTCAGTATTATTTTGAAATTACACTGTGATATCAACACTAACATAAAGTGGTCGTTTTCTAGCTAATTGACCCTTCGCAAAGACCCGCCCCCCTTATGTACTGTTGCTATGTCTGACAAGCCATGCCGTTCTCACGCAGTGAGAAATACATTGCAGAACAAAGAAGAAACTGACAACGCGCCAACAGACAAGACAGAGCAGGTTACTTCTGGTATAAAAGAAAGTCTTAACTTTCAAATTTTGTCATATTTTTAAGAAATTCAAACAATAAATACCATTTTGTGGCTCTTTAATGTGTCGTGACAGATCGATGTAGTACCTCAGTTCAAGCGGCAGTTGAACTGATCATCTCTTTCTCTTTAGTTAGCATGAAATAAACATGAATGAACACCAGAAGGCATTTTATTTCAACTGTGGAAAGACATCAGTACACACCATTTTTAAGTTTAAGTCCACTGAAGTTAATCTACTCTTCTGTCTGATTTATTTGTCAGACAAAATAGTGGATTCTGCATTATGATTGGTCAGATCGCCTGTCAATCAAGCTCCCTGCGAAGAGTCAATTAGCCATTATCCAAAGCATAAAGGATTCTGTAAAAGGTTCTCAGCAGACTCATCCACTCACTAAATTTATATAATTTACCGTAATTTAATAAAATGTAGCAATGTGTGTAAATCAGTAATAAGAGATGCACGAGACATTAGAGGACCTATGAAATTAATTCACGATTTCTCAGTAGACAGAACAGCTCAGCTTCAGCTGAGATAATAGTGACAGGAATCTCAGTCCAGGGGGTGGATGAGGTCTTCATTCGGCTCTTATCCTCTGGCCTTGAGAAGGTTATGAGATATTAGTGAGCTCACAGGTGGCAGCTGTAGCACAGACAGTCCCTTCACTGTCAGCATTCTCATTTCCACCTCTTTTCCTGGTGTCAACATACGTCTGGTGTGAAAGTCTCGCCCTCAAAATTCCCTCAAATTCTTCCAAGCATGAGGCTGGGAATGAAGGGAATGATGTGTTATTAAACAAACAGCCAATCATCCTCTCTCTTTCAGCTTCAAGGCAGCTTGTTGAGTCTGTCAATGGAAATGCATGAAGGTTTTCTCATTTCTGAGGTGGAATTCAAGATGAACCATCACAAGCTGTTGTCATTAGGTTAGCAACATTGACGTAACACAGATAAATGACCGAGAAAATATTCAATCCTGAATTCTAAGTATTGAAAACTAGATTTACATTTTCTAATTAAATGTGATTTGTCCATAAGACCAAGTCAAAATAGCCCTTTATTTTATTGATATATTGATAATGGTATAGGCCACCTATAATCATAGGCCAGCATGTCTGTGTTGTAGATCTTACTCTGTCCTGATTCAAATGAAAATAGGGGGGTTCAGGTGGAGCTCAGTGTGTAATGACAGTTCTGATTGTTGTTTGGGGGCCTGAGCATCTGCTCAGGAGACTTTAAGAGTCTCTCTATTGATTTCCTTTCACTTCAATTAACAGGACCATTTGTATAGTGCAATATAGCTTGTACACAATGTCCATTTGTGCTCCCTCAGTAGGTCCTCCTTGAAGATGACAAAATCAAAATGTACATTCATTACACAGTTTGAGCATTATATTTTCATAAGGCAGACAGTTGATTAAATCAGGAGCTTTTCTTCATGGTGTATATTTCCCTTTAATTAAATTCAGTTCTTTGTTTAGAATCTACCTCTATTCAAATCAAATACTTGAAAGGAATTTCAAACTCATGAAGGTAAAATATGCATATATCTACTGTAATGTATCCATAGATCACTATAACTTTCCTCTAGAATTGATCCTCTGTCAGTCAGCTGCTCTGAAACTCAACTAGGTTTCTAATAAAGATTTACTGTATTAGTGGAGGAAGCTTAATATGGACTCTCAGCCTTGTGTCTTATCTCTAAACAGGTATGTAGCTCTACCCTGATGGTTTTACACACGTGGCCGAAAAAAAAAGAAAAGTGAACACATTTGTGACCCTGGACCACAAAACCAGTCATAAGGGTAATTTTTCCAAATAGAGATTTATATATTATCTGCTTTCCATTGATGTATGGTTTGTTAGGATTTGACAATATTTGGGCGAGATATAACTATTTGAAAATCTGGAATCTGAGGGTGCAAAAAAAATCAAAATGTTGAGAAAATCGCCTTTAAAGCTGTCCAAATGAAGTTCTTAGCAATGCATAATACTAATCAAATTAAGTTTTGATATATTTACAATAGGAAATTTGCAAACTATCTTCATGGAACATGATCTTTACTTAATATCCTAATGATTTTTGGCATAAAAGAAAAATCAATAATTTTGACCCATACAATGTATTTTTGGCTATTGCTACAAATATACCCCAGCGACTTGAGACTACTTTTGTGGTCCAGGGTCACATTTTTTTCCTCTGTAACCAAAAAGGTCATGCCTAAATGTCACTTGTAATGTTCGCAGTTTCTTTTCTGCTTTTTAATAATATCACTTGCCAGTTCATCAGATGACTCATATGCACAATGTTACAATAGTTCAACTTGTCTAAGCTGTCCAGACAGTCCAAGTTAGCTAAGTAATTAGCCTCATTTGCTTGCAGTTTGAATGGATTTCAAATGCATTGTGTAATTGTCTTGAGTAGTTTTTAGTTTGTTTTTATTTATTTTTGTGGTTTACCATTAAAAGCATTTAAGCAATCTTAAAATGAGAAAAAAATTACTTGATAAGCAAAAATTGTGTAAGAAAATAAGTTTCTTTAGAAATGACATATTTTACTTATCCCATTGGAAACAGTTTATTCTGTTTCACTGGAAATAGATTTAGGATATTTTAAGGATGTTTTGATACTGTGTATTATATGGATATTTCTATATTATAGGCTGCATATCTGACCATGGCTCTGTAATGGACAAATGAGACTAATGTACAATGGATTGTTCATTATTTGTAAGCAATTTAAAATTGACAATTGGAAAATTTCTTCATATTGCTATTATATCCTTAGGCCATGTCCTGCAAAGTCAAGCTGTCTCAGGTCCAGGTATGCTGTGATGGTCCCTCCCAGAAATACCATGACCCTGACACCCCTTATGAAGGTATGTGCCTACAGGACATCACTGTCCATTCCTTATAATAGAGCATCAACTTGTGTTTGTGTCCTACTTAACACATTAGTAACACTGCATGTAAAAAAATAAAAAATAATTGATACATGTCTACCTTACATTTAAATTTGTTATAATGTTGCCATAGCAAAGTCCTATATTTAGGACTGACTTTATAATTTAACATCTGCTTTCGTTTTTTCCAGGATTATTCGAAGGTTCTCTTGTGTGGGTGAATCCAGGATTATATCAAAGTAAGTTGTTGCCTCCCACCTCGCAACTCTGACATTGTTGTGCCTTTGTCTTGGCTCTCTCCTCTCTATTGTTTTCCTCTGTGGCTTTATTTTTCATTGAGCATGGTGATAACACTTCTGAGGAATCCTGAAGGTTTGGGCTGGGAAGGTCATGTGAAAACTTGTCCTGGTGGGTCTGCTGCTGTGGAAGGAGAGTACTGAACACTGGTCATATTGACTTCATTTAAGTTCATCTCAACATATTTCAGTATTAGTGTATGATTTGTGGAGGCTGCATTCCCAAATATACATTATATGGTGTGTAAATATATACAATATGCAGTAGATGCAGCAATAAAGCAGCGAGAACATGTCTAAATTGCAATAATACTGAAGTAAAGGGTCAGAGGTCAGTAGTAAAGGGTTATGGTCGTTGTAGAGTGGACTGTCATCAGCAGAGAAGAAACCGTTTCTGAGTGTACTGCTTATATATCCTCACCACTTTCAGCATATAAGGGAAGAAATGTTATTTGAGGTGCATTTGATGCCTGATGATTTAAAGAGCTTCATGTCAGCGGAAATTCTGACTTCCTGCTGGAGTGCAGCTGTCATGCAGTGGGTCGAGATTAGACTGACCAGACACTCCTTTTTTTTTTCCTGAGATGGTCTAGTATTTGAGACTCTAAGTGTTCCTACTTATTTGTACTTTATAACAGTACTCATTCTTTTTTTATTGTTGGTATTTAAATAATTACAGATATTTCAAGCCCATTTTCATCTGTCAGGTATAAAACAGTCATTCTTCACTCTTTTCTCTTGACAGTAATCCGTTCAGTGAAATTACATAACCGCACAAGTTAGAAAATGAAGTTTCTGTTCAAAATGTGTAGAGTTCTTTAAGTATTTTATCCAGTATATCATCTCTCATTTATATCATAGAACCACTTTACAATTCTATTTTGTTTTTTTATATTGTTCTATTTTCCATTTTAAATCTTTTCAGGATTCTTTGAATGGAAAGTTCAAAAGAACAGCATTTACCTGAAATAAGTTACTTGAATATAAAAAAAATTACTTGGAAAAATTTACTTAAAAAAATAAATAAAAACAGTTTGTAAATGTATAAATATCTTTACTCTGACTTTTAATCAGGAATGGGATTTATAAAAACAAACAAAAAAAATCCTTTCTTGACTTGGCTGAGGTTAATTTAGTTGGTGTGATTCTGTGATTTGTTCCTACCAAATAGTAAGTTTCTCTCTGGAACTTTTCATTCCATCTCCACGGTGACTGTAAACAGGGAACATTGACATGAGACATGAGAATGTAGTCCCAGATATAACTAGGCCTAACTGACAATTCCCTCTCTGTGATGGCTCTGAGACAAAAACTGAATGAGCCGCCCACCCGAGTCCAGAACACAGGGATCTTCGCATCACTTCCTGTCATCCACCAGTATCAAAGGATTCTCTGCTGTGTACAGACACAAACATAACAGAATAGCCAAAAGAACACATACATAAATGTGCTGATATGAGGCCAGAGAGATCATAGCTTTACAGAACTGTGCTTGTAATGTTACATTTATCTCCTCTTTCTTTTCAGTGTCTATAAACTGCTGTTGATGTATATAGAATGATTCCTTATAGACATTAACCCCAGTAACGAGAGGGGTTAACGGTTAAGAATTGAGGACCGTTCCATCTGCCCCCACAGGTTTTCTTGGCCTTGTAAAAGTGCTCTGTTTTTGTTATTTTGATTCCTCTTGGTATTCTCGGTACTAAAACATGTCACTGAGGGTACAAAAGCAGTTTTAGAAAATATAGAAAAACCATATGAACAAAAAGCATGACTTAACTGGAAGTTTCAACAAAACAAGCAATTCATTCAGCTTAATGGAATATTAGTTCCTTTCTTCTGTAGAGCACAAAATATGATATTTTGAAGAATGTTGGTAACCAAACAGCTGATGGTAGCCATTAGCTTTCAAAGTATTTTTTTTCCAATACAATGGAAGTAAATGGCTTCCGTCAACTGTTTGGTTGGATTTTAGTGTGCAAAAATCATGCACTAACCTTTTCTAATCAAAGAATGTAATATTTTATAAATGTAAAAACATCACATTTCTGCTTTTAAATACTTCAAAAATTGGCCCTATTTTCTACAATTGTAAGCACCTTAAGATTTTTGATTTTTCTTTGTAAAGAAAACAAAGGACTAGTTAATGTTATTTTTTTGTGAACACTGCAGCCAGTTGAGTTATCTTGCATTAAACCCGGAATATTTCTTCAATGAAGTTCTCTAGGACAGTATACTTTCTTTGATATGGTCTCATTTATCTAGTGTTTGCACTTCTGAGCGCATGAATTAGTCATCAGGTACAGTAAGACCGTCTGAACAATTTATATGGCTGAGGGCAGGGTGGTGTGCTGGGGTGGGGGATGTTTGGGCTGGGGTGACAGACATTGATCACACGCTGATGAACAGCAGGAGATGGAACAGTCCCTGTGGGTCCGTCTGACAACTTGAGACCCCAACTCTCCAAACCTACTAATATGACTGCATGGATTGTAAAAGCTGCAGCATTGAGGGAGATGTGGGATTTGTTCAGGAGTCCCTGCTCTTTGCTTGCTTTGGCTGAAAAGAATTTGTTTTTGTGGTCAATAAGATTCTGCTTTTGTCTCCTCAGGAGACATTTGGTCCTCTGAGAAAGATCTGCGTTTCAGATTTCAGTTGACTTTAAGGGATTTATGTCCACCTACAGAACATTGAAGTTTTGTGATTTTTATTTGGACCAGCTGCAGTGAGAGAATGTTCACAATTAGATTTCCTACCATGAAGATCTTTGGTGGTTTTCTCTAGTTCATTTGAAAACAACCAGTTTAAACCAGCCTAAGCTACTTAGTTGGTCCTAGCTGGTTTAAGATGGTCTTCCAACCTGAGCCAAGCTGGTATTTAGTTGGTTTAGATGAGCAGCCGGCTGCTTATCAGCTGAAAACTGCCAAAAGCCCCTTTAAAACTAACCAGTTTACAACCCTGGCCAGATTAAGAGAGTAAGACCAGCAAACCAGGGTAGTCTGTTTTAAGATTCATTCACAAATTATCCTTGTGTTCCACAAAAGTCAATGGTTGAGTAAACAAGGACAGAATTCTTAACTATCACTTTAAATGAGAGAGGATGTTAACTTGGTAGAACTAACAAGAACAAGCAAGAGTTCCCACATTACAGTTGACATTAGAAATGGCAGCATGTCTCGGCATGTGTTAATTACGGTCACCATAATGCTTTGATCATCAGCCTTGTTGAAGCAATGCAGAAAAATGAAAACAACTTTTCTTGTTGTGCTAATCTGGTTACTGAAACTTGGCCGAAACCACCGGCATTGGACAACGATCACGCCAACCAAACTGGTACACTTAGCCAGTACTGGTCCAAGACTGGGTACTGAAACTGTGCCGGCACTGGGCCACAATCATGCCACCAAAAATACTACACTTAGCTGGTACCGGTCTGAGTCTTGTTTGCTAAATTAAATAATATACTTGCACTTACTCCTCTTAAACAGAATTTAAAAAAAATTGTGTTCAGTACAACATCTAAAATGTGTATTAAATTAGTTTTATTTTATGAAAACAGAGCTTTGAATCATTTGTTTTTCCACAAAATGGCATTACCTTAAAATGTCATAAATGTACAGTGTCCTTGTTAAGCCTGCCTCATAAGCATACCCTAAAAGATGGACAGATTGACAGAAAGAGAATAAAAAGGGGAATAGACAATGACACGTATGGTTAGTCAGACAATCTCAGACTGATAACATGAATGGTAACTCTGTTAAAGGTTAACATTTGGAACATACCTTAGGTAGAATTAGTTTGCTTTTGGGCCCACTCTTTTCTTCCCCCATCTCTGTCCAAAGTGAGCAGCAGCCATCTTTTGATGAACTTTTCAATCTCTCCATCTGATGCACTGCCAGTACTTGCATTTCTTTGCACTGATTGAGAAAAAAAAAAAAAAAAAAAAAAAAAAAAAAAAAAAAGATCAGTCGCAATACTATAGACCAGTGGTTTTCAAATCTGTCCTGCAAGCACCCCTGCCCTGCACATTTTGTATGTCTCCCTTATCAGACACACCCAATTTAGGTCTTGCAGTCTCTACTAACGAGCTGATGAGTTGAATCAGGTGTGTCTGATAAGGGAGTAATACAAAATGTGCAGGGCAGGGGTGCTTGCACCACTGCTATAGACTAGTGGTGTCAAACTCAATTCCTGGAGGGCCGCAGCTCTGCACAGTTTAGATCCAACCAGCTCCCACTCACACCTGCTTGGAAGTTTCTAGTAACCCTGAAGACCTTGATTAGCTGGATCAGGTGTGCTTGATTGTGGTTGGAGCTCAATTCTAGCACTATGTCAGCAAACTCACAATTATAGCTTCATTATAAATAAACATTACTTTGATATTATATGTGTAGAACGCTTTAAAATGATATTATATGTTAGATTATCAAATGTTTACTCACCAGGGTAGCAAGTTCTTCTGGCAATTAGCTGCACAAAAAGCCCATCAGGTTTTGTCATTAGATGTCAAAGCTAGTCCGCATGTCTTGAAACTCATATAGCAAAAATAATGGTAAAGTTCCCTTAACCACTTTAAGCTTGTTTCATTATATGAATTAAATCATTAATTTCCAACTGTAGTTAAAGAAAAAAAGAGAACGTTGGATAAAAGGAAAAAAATATTAATAGGAATTAAAATAAAAAAATACACTAAGAAATAACATAACACGGGCAGGTAAAAGATATTATGTTTAAGTTTAAGTGTCACTGCTACATACTGTTTACCACATTTTAAACGGAGACCCACCCCCAGCACTCAACCTAAGCCCATATCTCAGCCAAAATCAGACCTGCCCTTACGGTCCGTAATCGGCCGAATGTGGCTAAATGTGCCGCGTCTCAGTGCAAATCAGGCCAGATCCGCACATCCAAAGCCTAGCCAAATCTGGCAACCATTACTGGGCCAGAGCTGGCTCACTGTTGGTGAGCCGCTGCCAGAACACAACCGAGTGAGCCGACAGTAGGCCCGATTGCGCTGGCTACCTGGGTATGCTTGAATGTTGAATAATTATCAACAAAGATGAAAAATTAGTTCAGGTACAGCTCAAGATATAGTGCAGAGCCACTATAAACTGAAGAAACTGAAGAAAACAAGGGGGATGAGAGCAGGTCCAGGCCTGTTGAAAGTGTCTAGAAATAATCATACAGTTAAAATCAATGTGAAAACCGTAGAAGTGCAGTTGAGAGAAAGAGCTTAAGTTTAACTAAGTCAGACAATTATGGAAAGAGTTCGCAGACAGACCTGCTGAAAGATGGGCTAAAATTAAATGACTCAGAATATGTCATGTGATGCTTTTTTCCACTGACATAATACAGATATTCCTGTAAATCATCTGCACTTTGTCAGCTCTTCAATAAAAAGATTTCTCAATCACGTTTGAATCATTTGTGGAGTTCAAGCCTATTCACATTGTATCTAAAAGGAATGTTAAAGAAAAATCTTTCATAAATTGGAACCATTCCTAATGGGATCAAACAAAACTCAATAATAACTAAAAAAAATATTAATTCATTCATTTATTCAATAGAATTTTATTAGATTATAAAATGACTCTTGTATGATCCACTTACTATCAGTTTCAAATAATTTTTAATATAGGGTGTATTTTTTTAGGGATTTTTAACATCTTTTAGGGTGTTCAGGAGCCGGTTGTAAATGTCAAAAACCTTGAATAGTAGTTAGGCAAAGAGAAACTGAGAGTCAAACAATCTCTTATCTCAGTCTCGACTCTGAAGTAATAAAAGCCTCACATCATGACTAGGCCACAAATGTGATGTCTTTCTGAACAAAGGACGTTCTGAGATAGGTGTGCACTTTGTACAGAATAGCTGTTTTGCTGTTATTCTGATCATTTTGTTGTAATTAAAACGGAAGCCTGTGCCATTTGTGTTGCCAAACAGAATTTGCATTAATGACTGTTTTCACACAGGTTTCCCCAATAAGTGGTCAGGCAAATGGATAGTCTGCCTCTTGACTTATGTCTTTGGTTGAGTCAATGTTGTAATTTTGTATTTTTCGTGATGACAAACAGAAATTATTTGATGACGGCCCAGAGCCTTAGTGTTTACACTTTTCATAGTAAGACAACCTATAAATGGTGTGCTTTTATTTTTATTGAAAATGTATTTCAACTTAGAACAACAGCATATTTTGTTTTCTCTGTTCTATTTAAATCTAGAACATGGAGATCTACAAAAATTATGGGGGTGGTGTTCCTGGGGACACATGAACTGAAGCCAAATTCTTTCGGATATTTCCACGAGAAAGGTTCAGGACACTTTGTCCTTTTGACTATATCTGAATTTGTCGTTAAAACTGCTTCATGAGCTTCCGTCACTTCTGACTCATTTGCAGCTCTCATAGGCTACTGAATACTTCAACATGCCAACAAACTTGCACACGAGCAGTTGTTAAAGGGGAGTATTGAGAGCCTGTTGTCATGCTGACACATTGCATCTGTTCTGAGGGTCTTTTGTGGGTTTCTTCTGCTCAAGGAGACAGAGCCAGATTGTTCCAGAATGACTTTACGATGGGCCACATGTCAGACCCTTTACCAACTTTCTTTGACACATGCACTATCAGCATTGTATTTGGGAACTGATTTTTCATTCTTGATAGAACAACGGATATTAATATAGTGAATCTGCTCATTTCTGATTCACGTGTCTTGTATATCCACACTCCCTTGTGAAATTTGTATCATGTGCATTATGTGAATCATTGTGCGTAGTCTCTGAATCACACATGCGTGTACAGTAACTCATAGCAAAGGCTAATGAATAGGGTCGAGTGGGGTAGGGACCCTCAGGGTTATCTCAGCCCATGTGTTGCATACATCTATGCTCACATCTGTGGCTAAACGTAAATATGTGGTGGGCTCCCAATCTGACTCATTCACTCAAGCAGCTTTAATGTAATGTTACTGATATATGTAGGAGGTTACTGTACATGACTCACATGAACAATTCAAACAATACCACCAGTATAGGTCAATGCGAGTAGTCACAAGAGGAAGCATGCATGCAAATCTGTGGTAAGGAGGCTTTTCCTTTCAACACTGTATGGCACTTTCCATCAGTAGGGTTAACAGGTTTTTTGAAAGGGGGTGCTTAACGTTTAGAAAAATGTGGTATTCAACCTCAAAATCTGTTTTTATTTTCAATACATATTCTATTTTTTTTTGCTATCTATCTATCTATCTATCTATCTATCTATCTATCTATCTATCTATCTATCTATCTATATATCTTAGTGCTGTCAATCGCTTAAAAATTTAATCGCGGTAATCACAGTCATGGACTGTGATTAATCATGATTAATCACAAATTTAAAATACTAGGATTTACCTGTAGATGTGTTGAAATAAACAAATGCATGACAAACTAGTTTAAGGAAACACAACCTTTCACACTTCCGCCAGGTATGAGACATAATCCTTATTATTCTTTTATCATTATTCATTTGTTTTTATTCAGGCATTATCAGCCTTTATACTGGCAATAAAACGTTTACCAAGCCACATTACTTCAATCCCAGTATACATTTACAAAACTATTATCAAAAGTATTTCTAAATAAATACAACAAAACATTTTCTTGCGTCCTTACATGAAGTATTATGACAAAATGCATTATGAAGATGAATTGGACCTGTTATGCAGGTGCATTAGAGCTTACATTAGCATCATGCTACATAAGACATAAGGCTTTCCTGTAGCTCAAATGGTAGAGCATGGCGCTAGCAACGCCAAGATCATGGGTTCGATTCCCAGGGAAACAAGAGCTGGTCAAATGTAAAAACTGTAACTTGAATGCAATGTAAGTCGCTTTGGATAAAAGCGTCTGCTAAATGCATAAATGTAAATGTAAGACAATTTATGAGATTAATAGTACACTTTTACTCAGAACTCACTTCAAACCACCATCGAGTGTTTGTAATAACTTCCTTTTGCGATCGCATGTGGAACTTGGTTGTTTACTGTTGTTAAAATATGCTTTTTATAGCCTTTTATATCGCTGCAAAAATGAGCATTTCAGATGTAAGTTACACATTCATCTCAAGAAAATCACATAGAAACCATATCCTATCGTAATCGTGTGTTTATTATATTATATAATCTATAGTGGCTGTTGTCATGTTTATTTCTGCTGTGTAAAGCCTTGTATGCTCTGGCTGAATATATATATATATATATATTAAACAAAAATACATATTAACCAATACATATGCATTTATGTGTATGTAAGTTTAGAAAGTTACAAAATATTTTATAAATAGGTAACACTTTACTGTGCATTATAAAGTGTTATTAAAGGGTATAATACATTATAATTATTCATAATGTGCATTGTAATACATTATATCTTGTCATAAATAATTATAACCAAATTTAAAATGCATAGTGTAACAATGAATTGATAAGTGTTATAATGTATTAACTGTTGTTATAATTATTCATGAGATTGTATAATGCATGACAAGGCATAATTAATGCATTAAAACTACTTTTATAATGAATTTAACATAAAGGCATTAAATTGTTACCTATAAATATTATAGAATATAAAATTATGATTTAGTTTGGAAAATAAATGTTTTTGGGCCAGTCAAGCAATGTTAAGAAAAAAGAAAAAAATTATTTGGTGCAAATCACACAGTAACAGTCTACATGCAAAATGTATGATATAATTTTCTTCTAAATTAGAATAAGTTATAATTCTAAATATTTTTTACTAGGGCTGTCAAAATTAATGCGCTAATAACGCGTTACCACAAATTCAATTTAACGACACTAATTCTACTAACGCGCGATTAACGCAGAGCGCATTTTCTGTTTGACCCGTGGCCTAGCCCGTAGTTGGAGTAATGGAGATGCACAGTGTTGCCAACTTAGCCACTTTGTTGCTAGATTTAGCGACTTTTCAGACCCCTTTAGCGACTTTTTTTTTTCTTTCAAAAAAGCGCCTAGCGACTAATCTTAAGGGTTTGCCCAAACCTTATTTAGTTTCTGAGACTGCATCCATATTTGTCCAGGCCCATGTTGATTAGAGTATTAAAAACTTGAAAAGTATTCATTTAAGGTACATTTAGAACAGATAAAAATGTGTGATTAAATTGCGATTAAGCAAGAGTTAACTCATGACAATCAAGCGATTAAATATTTTAATTGATTGACAGCCCTATTTTTTACACAATTAATTGAATATCAGTTCAATATATGATATCTAAAATATAACATTGTATATGACCTCAGCTGTAGTGTACAGTCAAAAAGTTCACAGCCTCTGAGGTGGAACAAGACAAAGCTATCATTTTTTATGGGGTGTTGTGTATTGTAGTGCTAATGTTTGATGCGAGAACACTCAGCTGGAAAAAGTTCAGAACAGCTGATTATAAAGCAAAACTGGCACTATAAAGTATCCTCGTCAAAGCTTGTAAAGGGCATGTCAGCTCGTGTTGTAAAGTGAATTGCAACATGCGCAGAAATGAGTGTCCAATTGTGTAATCAAGATCAGTTGCCGGATATATCTGCACGTATGCACCTCCAATGCAGCTCTTGAGAGCATTTTTTTTTTCACTTTATTTTTCTGTTTTTCTTCTGGAAACTTCATTGGTGGTAATTCAACAGTTGATGTGATATTTACATTTACATTTACATTTAATCATTTAGCAGACGCTTTTATCCAAAGCGACGTACAAATGAGGAGAACAATAGAAGCAATCAGACCATCGAGAGAGCAACAGTATACAAGTGTCATGACAAGTCTCAGTTAGTCTAGCACAGTACACGTAGCTAGGATTTTTTTTTTTTTTTTTTTTTTTTTTTAAATAGAATAGGTAAGTTAGTATTAGTTAGTCAGGTGCTGGCGAAAAAGATGTGTCTTTAGATGTTTTTTGAAAATGGCTAAAGACTCAGCTGTTCGAATTGAGATCGGGAGGTCATTCCACCAGCTGGGCACAGTCCAGGAAAAGGTCCGTGAGAGTGATTTGGTACCTCTTTGGGATGGCACCACAAGACGTCGTTCACTTTCAGAACGCAAGCTTCTGGAGGGCACATAAGTTTGAACCAGCGAGTTTAGGTATATTGGTGCAGTGGCAGTTGTGGTCTTGTAGGCAAACATCAGTACCTTGAATTTGATGCGAGCGGCTATTGGTAGCCAGTGTAACCTGATGAAGAGAGGGGTAACGTGAGCTTTTTTTGGCTCATTAAAGACCACTCTGGCTGCTGCATTCTGGATCAGTTGCAGAGGCTTGATAGTACATGCGGGAAGGCCCGCCAAGAGAGCATTACAATAGTCCAGTCTGGAGAGAACAAGAGCTTGGACAAGGAGTTGTGCAGCTTGCTCTTGCAGGAAGGGCCTAATCTTCCTAATGTTGTATAAGGCAAATCTGCAGGACCGGGCCGTTGTAGCAATATGGTCTGTGAAGCTTAACTGATCATCGATCACAACTCCAAGGTTCCTGGCAGTCCTGGAAGGAGTTATGGTTGATGAACCCAGCTGTATAGAGAAGTTGTGGTGAAGTGATGGGTTGGCAGAGAACACGAGCAGTTCTGTCTTAGCAAGATTGAGCTGAAGGTGATGGTCCATCATCCAGCTAGAAATGTCACTCAGACAGGCTGCAATGCGATCAGTTACCGTCGGATCATCTGGTTGGAATGAGAAGTAGAGTTGAGTGTCATCAGCATAGCAGTGGTAGGAAAAGCCATGCTTCTGAATAACCAATCCTAATGACGACATGTAGATGGAGAAGAGAAGTGGTCCGAGCACTGAGCCTTGAGGAACTCCAGTAGCAAGAAGTTGTGACTTTGAAACCTCACCCCTCCAAGACACCCTGAAGGACCTATCTGAGAGGTAAGACTCGAACCACAGGAGGGCGGTTCCTGAGATGCCCATCTTTCTGAGGATGGACATGAGGATCTGGTGGTTAACTGTGTCAAAGGCAGCAGACAGATCCAGCAAGATGAGTACAGAGGATTTGGAAGCTGCTCTTGCCAGTCTCAGGGCCTCTGTAACCGAGAGTAGGGCAGTCTCAGTTGAGTGTCCACTTCTGAAGCCAGATTGGTTGTTGTCCAGAATGTTGTTCTGTGCAAGAAACAGAGAGAGTTGGTTGAACACAACTCGCTCAAGTGACTTTGCAATGAATGGAAGAAGGGATACCGGTCTGTAGTTTTCTAAAAGTACTGGATTTAGAGCAGGTTTTTTAAGCAGTGGGCTTACCCGAGCCTGCTTAAATGCTGTGGGAAATGTACCAGTGTTAAGCGAGGTGTTGATAATGTGAGTAAGAGCAGGTACGACCGAAGAAGAAATGGCTTGAAGGAGGTGAGTGGGGATAGGATCTAGCGGACAAGTAGTGGGATGATTGGAAAGGATGAGTTTGGAAACCTCCGTCTCCGAGAGAGGAGAAAAGGAGGTGAGAGATTGTGTATTTGTCGTTATGAAGTTATTATTAGTTTGCGGTGTGAGGAATTGGTCACTGATGGTTTTTGTTTTATTTGTGAAGAAAGTTACAAAGTCATCAGCTGTAAGAGTTGATGAAGGAGGAGGGGGAGGTGGACAGAGAAGAGAAGAGAACGTTTTGAAGAGTGCGCGAGAGTCGGAACAGTTGTTAATTTTGTTGTGGTAGTATGTCATTTTAGCAGTGGAGACATTTGCAGAGAAGGAAGAGAGGTGTGACTGATACACACTAAGGTCGGTAGAGTTTTTGGATTTGTGCCATTTCCTCTCTGCAGCCCTTAGTTTAACACGATGTTCACGGAGAACATCGGACAACCAGGGGGCAGAGGGGGTAGCGCGTGCTGATCTGGATGAAAGGGGGCAAAAGTTGTCTAAGCAAGATGTTAGAGTGAAGCAAAGAGCGTCAGTAGCACTGTTTGTGTCGAGTGCTGAAAACTGAGAGGGTGAAGGTAGTGCGGATGAAACCATTGAGGATAGGCGAGAGGGAGAGAGCGAGCGTAGGTTACGTCGAAAGGTGACCTGCGAAGGGGCGTGTGCTATGTCAGGAGTTAGTGTGAGGTTAGAAGTGATGAGGAAGTGGTCTGAGGTGTGCAGCGGAGTTACTAATGTGTTGTCAGTGGAGCAGTAGCGTGTGTAGATGAGGTCCAGTCGGTTACCTGATTTGTGAGTAGCCGTAGTAGACACTCGTTTGAGGTCAAATGAAGTGAGAAGAGTGTTGAAGTCAGTAGCCTGGGGTTTTTCTAGGTGGATGTTGAAGTCACCGAGCAGTACCAGAGGAGTACCATCTTCAGGGAAGTTTGAGAGTAACACATCCAACTCCTCCAAGAAGTCACCCAGTTGACCTGGGGGACGATACACAACTACAACGTGGATTTTAGCAGGGTGAGTAATAGTAATCGCATGAGATTCAAATGAACTGTTGCCTGTAGGAGATGGTAGAAGATCAAATTTCCATTCGTTTGAAATAAGGAGACCAGTGCCTCCACCCCTCCCAATCGTGCGAGGGGTGTGGGAAAACGTGAAATTAGTGGAGAGAGCTGCAGGAGTGGCAGTGTCCTCAGGTTTGATCCAAGTCTCAGTTAGGGCCATGAGGTTGAGACCGGAATGGGTAGCAATAGAAGGAATAAAATCTGCTTTGTTTACAGCAGACTGGCAGTTCCAAAGACCAATTGGAACAGAGAGTAAAGTAGTAGAGGACAGAGGGACCGTTCGTAGATTATTAGGATTGGCCTGCCTCCAACGTACAGCGCGTGCTCTCCGAGTGTTAGTAGTGATAGTACAGATTTGAAAGCACATAGTGAGTACAATTGATTAAACAATTAGATGAGTACAAGTTAGACAAAAAGTAAAGAAAGGGGAGAAAGCAATACTCAAGTGCCTTGTCGGTGTCCTTGCTCGGTGGAGTCGTGCAAGGTAGAGTCGATCGTCTTTACACTCGTCGGTCTTCACACGAGGAGGGCTTCACATGAGGGCTGCCGCGACCGCTGCCGCGGTGTACAAACCAGTTTTATACTTGCCTAATTATTAGTCCCTGAAGTCAGCTGACCACGCCTTTCTACTTAGCAAACCGAAACTGGGAACTCCCGCGATAAGCACGAGAACAAACGCGACTTGCGAACGCGTTTACCAGGTAAAACACAGTATGCAAAAATAATGGTTCCTAGCAACGACAACTGAGCTGAAATCTAATGAGAAAACAAGACAAAACACTTACAGACTGCTGTTCTCTTCTGCTGATCGAATGCTCCTTCTAACAAATGTCACTGAATCAGGTAAATAAGTACTTTCTCTGGCTTAGACCACGCCTTTCTACTTAGCAAACCGAAACTGGGAACTCCCGCGATAAGCACGAGAACAAACGCGACTTGCGAACGCGTTTACCAGGTAAAACACAGTATGCAAAAATAATGGTTCCTAGCAACGACAACTGAGCTGAAATCTAATGAGAAAACAAGACAAAACACTTACAGACTGCTGTTCTCTTCTGCTGATCGAATGCTCCTTCTGATATCACATGAATTGTAAATGTAGTTGTCCGGCTGACCAGCAGGTGGTGAGGGAAGAACCTACCTCTGAAATGACCTTTGTGTACACAGAAAAACAAGAAAGAGAAGTACAGTGGTGTGAGACAGATAACATAATGATCCATAATGAATTAACCAACAGGAAAAGTGTGGCATGGAAAGATAAAGTGCCCCAAAAATAATACAAGCAGTCAAAACCCTCAAGGAAAGGGGTTTAACTTAAAGTAGCTCCTGTCTGTGTGTAAATGTGTTGTGTCTGGATGTGTGGGAGGGAGAGAGTAAAGAGAAGGAGGGCAAAGCAGGAGGGGTGGGTCGGAGGGCTTGTCCTGGCTCTATATAGAGAGGGAAAATCCGAGTGTGACTAGGGGCCAGACAGGAGGCTGAAGACAGTACTCTGTTCAGTACTTTGTAGCTGAAACAGACCAGCTCACATTTTGTTCACTGGATATAACCAGAGGAAGGATTTGATTTCACTAAACAAGGTGGGGTATTTTTTTTGTTCCAGCTATTTAAATCCTGTGTTTTCTGTGTAACCTCCTCCCTCCCTATTTTAATGCAAGTGTGTCAAACAGGTGCGTAGTTAAGAGCAGCAGACCGGCAGCACCGCTCTACAGCCTACAACAATCATTATCCTCTTTACATGTACCAAGGATGGCATTTCATGAAGTAAAAGTAGTTTAAGTTATGAAATTTAAAGCATTATTTCTAATTTTTACTTCAGCTGTTATTGAATCTAGAATATTCTACATCAGTCTTCAACCTTTTTCAAGTGTTGCATTTAAAGCCTGCCCTATTAATACCATTTCATTTTTTTTGTCTTCTTTGTGTTTAGTACCATATTAATGAAATTATATGCTTTATTATTATTATTATCATTATTTGTGTACAAGGCCATACACTTGTGTAACCTTAGCTGAACTTTGGGTTAGGTTGGCTTTAATTTAATGTTGTATTTTTAATGCATAATTTGTTTGAAATCAAACATTAATTGGAGATTGCTGCATTACATTTATTTTTGTTTAGTAATATGATGAAAGATATAGTTATTTGTCAGAAAAGTGTACTTCACTAAATCTATTATATAACTGAATGATACCACATTCAGATAAATTACATATGAAATGAATATGAACTATATGATAATACAGGGTTAGTGGATGCATTTAAACTGCAAATGTGTCTTATACAACTATGTAAACTACATGACGAGTTAAAGAGTCATGTAAATAACTGCAGGAATATTATGTATGATATCAAATATCACTCAGGTCATCAGAGTGGGTGAAACTCACTTTCAGTATTACAATACATGTAAATGAGAAGTAGGTGGTGTCTGTGCTATACTCCTTTGACAGCTCAAGATGCTGTGTCATAACTGATATGCATGGAATCTGCTAGAAAGTCTCCTCAGTCTGCTATCTGTCTGTTATTTGATACTGATATGGAAGCTTCTAGACCTGCTCTCAAAGTCCATATGGTGTCATTCTACAATCACAAAGGTATATGTTAAATATCAACCTTAAATAGCATTTTGACTGGTTAAGATTAACCATAATTATTAGTTAGTGAAATTAAAATTTTAAAGGTGAAGTTAAACTATGAATATCCAGAAGACAAGACCCGCTGTATTTTTAGCCTGTTATGATTGTGGTGTTTGGATTAGTATGTTGTGTTGAACCACCTGTACACATGTATCTAAGATTGGAGATCTTTATCAGCTCATTAGTTAAGTTTTGTGTGATCAGAAGCGCTGATGTAAGTCTTGATGATAGCGAGTGCTGTATCATTTGTCAGACAGATTCAGTGATGTATGCAGGAGCAGCAGTTGTACTCTCTGCTGCACATCAAGCATCATACGGGACGCTTGTGATGTAAAACTCAACACGTCTCTACATGCTACAGTCCCGTCCAGAGCAAACAGTCGAGCCTTCAAAAGCCAAATTATCCACATTACTGTACTGACATCATTACTGATGTTTACCGGAGTGATCGCCATGGCAACGGGGTCAAATGAGCATTTCTTTCACTGCCGTGACACTGCTGCCATATGTTTCAGTGTGTGTGAGGCTGAGCTCTGGTCAACTAAAGGCACAGTCATGCAGAAAACTGCACAGCAATGGACTTTGTTTCCGGGGCTGTTCTTTTGTCTGTATGGGGGACGTTGTGCCTGGTGGGCTGATTGGGTAATTAATGATGCTATTTCTGTAATTTGCTCGTCGGCCTCTCGTCTTTGTCAAGTCTCTTTTCTTTTTAACCCGAGACCACAACAGGCAGCTTGAGCGCAATTATATGTGATCTTAAGACATTGTTCTCAGGGAGGAGGATCAGTGAAAGTGAGGAGCAGTAATTTGATCAATTAAATGAGGAGAAAGAGGAGGAAGGCCACCCCAAACAATGACCTTTAAAAGGCTATTTAACATTAAAGCCATATGTTATTTCAGAAGACAACAAATATATATATACATCTTAAATAAAAAATATAGAAATCAGTTTAATGTGTAACTTGTATAATGTTACAAAATATTTCAATTTAAAATGAATGTTGTTTCTTTCTATTCATCAAATAATCCTGAATAAAATCATTAATAATTGAGCTGCAAATCAGTATTAGAATAATTTCTGAAGTATCAGGAGACACGGAAGACTGGAGTAATGATGCTGAAAATTCAGCTTTGCCATCAAAAGAATGAATTACATTTTAAAATATTTTTACTGTATTTTTGAGAAAAGCAAACCTTGATGAACATGAGAGACTTCTTTCAAAGACATTAAAATATCATAATTATTCCAAACTTTTGGCCAGTTATATATAAACTATATATACACTGCCATTCAAAAGTTTGGGATCAGTATGATTTTTAATGTTTTTAATGTTTCTTATGCTCACCAAGTCTGTATCTATTTGATAAAAAATACAGAAAAAAATAAAATTGCAATTTAAAAATAATGTTTTTTTATTTTAATATAGTTTAAAATATATTGTATTCCTGTGAAGCAAAGCTGAATTTTCAGCATAATTACTCCAGTCTTCAGTGTCACGTGATCCTTCAGAAATCATGATTCATAAAATTTGATTTATGATCAATGTTGGAAACAGTTGTGATGCTTAATATTTTCATATTTTACGTATGTGATACTTTTTTCAGGGCTCTTGGATAGATAAAAAGTTAAAAATAACAGTGTTTATTCAAAATAGAAATGTTGTTACAATATATTATCTTTTTAAAGAAATTAATACTTTTATTCAGCAAGGATGTGTTAAATGGATAAAAAGTGATAGTAAAGAGATTTCTAAAAAAAAGAGATAGTAAAAAGATTTATATTTTGCTGTTAATAAATGCTGTTCTTCTGTTTATTCATTAAAAAATCAAAGAAAAAAGTATCACAAGTTCCCAAAAATAATAAGCAGCACAACAGTTTCAACACTGATAATAAATCAGCATATTAGAATGATTTTTGAAGGATCATGTGACACTGAAGACTGGAGTAATGATGTTGAAAATTCACTGCTGCATCACAGAAATAAATAATATTTCAAAGTATATTAAAACAGGAAACCAATATTAGAAATTGCAATAATATTTCACAATATTACTGTTTTTTTTCTGTATTTCTTATCAAATAAATACAGCCTTGATGAGCAGAAGAGACTCCATTAAAAACATGCCAAACTTTTGAACGGCTGTGTACATATGCAATCTAAAAATAATGATTTATATTTAACATATATAATGCTTGTGAGGCCCCTTTTGTGTATAAATCTACATGAAAATGTGTTATTTTGTTATCAAAGATGGACAGCCTTTATAAGACAGCCTTACCCTGTTTGTGCGCCTGCCTTGGTTTTGACTGCAGGAAGTAGCTGTTTCCGTAACAATGATAAGTTTTGGCTCCATTAGTTTGATACTGACATTATTTCCACCATGTCAGCTACTTTGTCCTTTCTTGGACTATGAAGATAAACAGGTCCATTTTCCTATTTAAATCAAACATTTTAAAGGGACATTCATCTTATCTTGACATTTTAATACAAACACAATTTTTTAAATAAACAAGAAATAAAAAAAAGTAGTATTTACCATTGGGTTTTATAGTTTAAATTCTCTAAAATTATTCCAAGAGAATCAGGTAACTAAACGGATTAGCAGCACGAATGCAAAACATGAATTATCCTTGCACAATAATTAAACAATTACATACAGCTTTGGGGCATATTGAATCAAATATGAAGCACATTTCTTGAATTCTGTTTAAATGTAAACACTCCAAGTGGATTATGTAATGTTTTGGTTAGTTTACGGGTTTAAGTTTCCACAGACATTTTTTCTGTATTGCTCAGTATATGATCCATGATGGTGCCAACTTATGTTGACATGATAACTGTACTGCGAATATCTGTTTGCTCATAGCTCAAATATTATAAATGAAACAAAACATCTCAAGAGAGATCAAATATAGACAATGTAGTCAGTGGGCAATGGCCGTTCATTTTGACCTTTGTGCTTTCTCTTAAAAGGAAGAGCCTAGTGTAAAACAATATTTACATAGACGTAGTTACTGCTGTGAGTCTTTCCTGGAAGTTTTGCAAGTACATAAAAGTGGTGGACGTCTACAGTAACTTGAGGCCTGAGTCACATGACCCCACCTTTTCTATTAGACACCTCAATGTATGGACCGTCCCATAGAAACCCAAACACACAGATAATAGTAGCTTCAATCATGGACAAAAGTCAAGAGAAAACTGTGCTTACAGTTTCTCCTCAGAATGATATTTCTAACATCGTCTACTGCTGTGCTGTTATTGTGTTTGCAGGATGAGTGCATTATTAAAATAAGAACAAGTGGGACGTCTGTTTATCAGTGATGTTTATATTGCAGATTGTTGGCTCATAGCCTCAAGCTCAGTCTGCTTCAGGAAAGTGCAAAACAAACCATCGGCGTTAGGAATTGCATTGCTCTGCCTAACACTCAAAGTTCTGTTTCCCGTATCTGTTTCTTTTTCACTCAAATGTTAAAATGTTATTACTGCTGTAATCATATTTGGAGCATAATTTTGTATTGGTGCATTAGATTCAATTCTGATTTGAAAGTTGACCCTAATGGCTGATGTTTTGCTATATTGATTTCTTTATGACAGATAAGCAATGTTGAAGCTCTTGATGCTGGCCGTCATCACAGCGCTCCTCCTGCTGGTGGAAGGGGGAATGTCGGCGAGGACTCAGTCCCGCACTAAGAGAGAACTGGCCAGGCCGCTGCACCTCAGCGGGATCCGGGACCCCTATGGCTCCTACTGCCAGAGGAGAGGAGGCTGCTGCCGCGACCGAAATGACCAGTGCACCGTGCCTTACCTGGACACTATCTGTTACTGCGACCTGTTCTGCAACCGCACCGTGTCCGACTGTTGTCCTGACTTCTGGAGCCACTGCCTGGGAACAACTCCTCCATACCCTTCCAGTAAGTTGAATGACAAAGTGAATTCTGAAGACTTCAAAAAAAGAACCACAAAAGCATCGTAAATTTAACATAAAAATGATCCAAATGACTAGGGCACTATATTATAAGTCTTCTGAAGCCAAACAGCAGCTTCATATTATTAACAGACCAAAGTTTAAGTCATTATTAACTGATAATCTAATCCCTGGATTGACCTGAAATATATGCTTTTTATTGATATTTCAGCATAAGAAACTGCATTTATGAGACAGATTATGTCAGATGTAAAAGGAAAAGTTCTCCCAAAAATTAACATTTTGCCATTTACCCTCATGTTGCTTCAAACCTATATGAGTTTCTTTGTTATGTTGAACATAAAAGAAGATATTTTGATTTCTCTCAAAATGCGGACAGGAGAGCTTTCAATCAATAAATGGGAAAAAAGTAACTGCCGTTTCTTATCTGAAAAAGTAACTCAGATATTTGCTTGTAAATTAAAAAGTAAGGCGTTACTTTACTAGTTACTTGAAAAAGTAATCTGATTACGTAACTTGCGTTACTTGTAATGTGTTACCCCCAACACTGATGGCTAATATCAGTATTTTAATGCAACAACAACCTAATTTTCAGTATGCTCCTTAAACAAAACTATTGTATGACTTCAGACGACTTCAGATATGGTGCGTTAGTCATATGGACTAATTTTATGATCATTGTTTTTTGTCCATTTGGACCCCCAGATGGCAGAGGTTCAGGTTTAGTCCTATTTTAGCTTCCTCCATGACAAGAAACATACAACCATATTCTCATATAGAAAAGATCTATAGTTTGGGATTAGTCTTTTTTTTTTTTTTTTAAATCAACAATTTTTTTTTTTCTCACACATAACACAACACAGCATCCAAAATATAACAAAACAAAACAACAGACACATACTCAACATCTCAAAGTCCAGTCAAAAGGGAGGGAGAGAGGGAAGGACAACAAAAACACAAAAGTCACTCCGCCATACAATCACGTGATGTATATCAAACAAAAAACACTGCCAAGCATCAATGGTCGAAGGCCTGGCCCCACCGACTCACGCCGTTGTACGTTCACAAGTCACTATTTGCAGGAGGCTACGGATCCAAGGGATTAGTCATTTTTAATCAAGATGGGAAACCAATCATTGGTATGCTTAGGGAACAATTTTGGCCCATAGCCAATGTTTGAAGTCTACACCGTTAAGAAAAGATTAGTTATTTTCTAGAAGCCTAATGGAAAACCAAGTAAAAATTCTTCCCTGTTAATGTTTTCCTGCCATTCTTGCTTCATCGACCTCACTGTGGTTGTGTAGTGCCACTGAGGTGTAAAATGCTCAGTCGTGGACCTAATAATAGGTAGAGAACAGTGGCATTCTCATGAAAAGAGCAGAACAGGGCAGCGGAAGGCAGGGAGCAATGAATGGAGGTCAGCTGAAAGAATGCCTGTAATGTACGAGGAGGGAAGGGGGTAGAAAGGGTGATTGCGGGCAGGAAGGGATCACAACAGGTATGTGCACAATGTGTGTTTGCTAAAGGAGGGACAATCATGTCTATAGGGCAGGTATGACTTCACGGATCACAGCTCAGCATTACTCAGACTGAGAGTGTTGCTAAATCACAGTAAATGATTTCTATGGAAAGCCGCTTTCATTTACAGTAAAAATAACATCTGATAGTTCATGCTTCCTATTCTTTCAGTACTTTGGGCAATTGCAGCTTAAATTTTTGATGTTTAAACTTGAAACTTGCCTATAAAAAAATAATGTAGTTTAATAATAAAAAAATACAAAAAATAAATTCAAGTAGTATTTGAATACTTAATATTAAGTGTGCAAATGGCAACACCAGACAGGCAAAAAATTTTTTTATTATTATTATATAAAATTATATAACTTTTTTTTTTTTAATAATTTTATTTGTCACATACACGATTATATAGAGAGTATATAACCAGCAGTGAAATGTATTCTCTGCATTTAACCCATCCTAAGTGAACACACCCGGAGCAGTGGGCAGACATGTTACAGCGCCCGGGGAGCAGTTGGGGGTTCGGTGCCTTGCTCAAGGACACCTCAGTCGTGGTATTGAAGGAGGATACTCCCCCCACCAACAATCCCTGCCGGACCTGAGATTCAAACCCACAACCTTCCGGTTACAATCCGACTCTCTATCCATTAGGCCACGTCTGCCCCTCGTCACATGCTACAATCACATGCTACAAACACAGATGCAAATTCTTCCATAGTGTCTTTCCCGAACTTTTCCTGAACGGAAAAGGCAGCAAACAAGAGAAAATGTCACGTCACACTTTTGAGAGCTGTTAAAACATCTGCTACAATATAATATATGAATCTTTATTTGTATGTCACTTGAAAAAAATAAATAAATTAAATAAATAAAAAAGATATTGTGACCACAAATTAAGAGTTTGTTCCCATGATTTCTTAAATTAGGGCGTAGTTACAACATCTACCAGCAGCGGCCAACTGAATCATGCTAACCAGCCAAACAGAGAAAAATGAGCCAGAAATGAGTTTTAAACATTCCTCTCCTCCCATTTTCCTGCATTCGGTTGAGCCAGCGTTATATAATTCTATTTGGTGCCATTAATTGTGCAGAAATTATGCACTTTCACATTAAAATGTTTTTTTTATTTACATGATTTCCTGTGTGTCTGTTATAGTGTCTTACATAGACATCCTACATATGCATCCACTCCTCTTTAGTTCATTCTTACTGTAGTTTGTACTTTGTATATTAGGAGGAGAGGAAAGATGGCCTGCCCATTTCCAGCCAGGCAATGTGGCAATCTCTGATTAAGTTCGTCAAGGCATGACGACAGCAGAGTCTCTGGGAAAGCAATGGAAAGCCAAGAAAGCATTCCACTGCGGGCACCACAGACTACATCAGACAAACTTTTAATCCAAGTGTTTAGTATGTGTGTGTAGTTCTTCCTCAAATCTCCTGCAGATTGATTCATAATTGTTGTTGTTTGTTGATTTCAGGTTCTTGTGAAAGGAACGGCCACAGGTTTCACTCAGGAGTAACATACAAAGAGAACTGTAATTTATGGTGAGTGTGAAATCTAGTCAAAGCTATATACAAATCCTCATTCTCTCCATTTCCATAGCTCTGACAACACAGCCTTTTCAAGTTCAAGTTCAAGTTGAGCTTTATTGTCATTCCGCTACATGTGGGGACATACAGTGGAAAGAAATGTCGTGCCTCACAGGTCCACATGTCCACATACAACAATGAAGTAAAACACTATAAACCTATACACAACTAACATACTGACAGATTTTGACTAAGTATACTATATATAAATATTTACCCTATGCACCTAAAGATAAAAGATAAAAAATACAAACTATACGAATGCTTCACATAAATACTGTACATGTGCAGAGAGAAACATTGTGAGTCAAGCAGCTGGCTGGGGAACAGTACAAGATGATTTGTAGTGCATGAGCATGTAAACATGCATATATTGCTGAGTCTTTTGTGGGATTGTGTACACACAGCAGTGTGTGAAAAAGGGTCTAGTGCGCATAGAGGAGAGTGTGTTACTACAGGTGGTTTGTACAGGCCCACTCACCTGTGTGTAGCACACTTGAATTGCACAAAAAAGTTCACACAGTTTTTTCTTTGGTGTGGTAAGGTTGGGGGGTGTTTGGAGAGGGGGGGGGGTGGTCCATGTTTCAAGAGGTAGGGGTTTGCATGGGTTTTCTTAGAGGAGGGCGGGGTGATTTGGGTTCAGGGCTCTCACAGCCTGGGGGAAAAAGCTGTTGAGCAGCCTGGCGGAGCAGGCTCTGATGCTCCGGTACCGTCTTCCTGATGGTAGGAGCTGGAAGAGACTGTGGGAGGGGTGGGTGGGTTCCTTCACGATGCTGTTGGTTTTTCTGGAGCATCGTGCAAGGAAAATGTCCAGGATGGATGGGAGAGGGGCACCGATGATCTTTGCAGCTGTGTTCACTGTCCACTATAGGGTCTTGCGGTCAGCAGCACTGCAGTTCCCGTACCAGACAGTGATGCAGCTGGTCAGCACACTCTCAATGGTGCCCCTGTAGAATGTGGTGAGGATGGGTGGTGGGAGACTTGCTCTTTTCAGCCGGCGGAGAAAGTCTAGGCGCTGTTGTGCCTTCTTGGAGAATGACATGGTGTTGGTGGTCCAGGTGAGATCTTCCGTGATGTGCACCCCCAGGAATTTAGTGCTGCTGACTCTCTCCACAGTCGAGTTGTCGATGGTCAGTGGGGGGTGGTCAATGGAGTTCCTCCTCCTGAAGTTCAACACAACCTCCTTTGTCTTCTCCACATTGAGGGACAGATTGTTAGCGCCACACCATTCAGCCAGCTGTGCCACTTCCTCTCTGTAGTGCGTTTCATCGTTGTTGCTGATGAGACCTACCACTGTTGTGTCATCAGCGAACTTGATGATGTGGTTAGAGCTGAACTTGGCAGTGTAGTCGTGGGTCAGCAGCGTGAAGAGCAGCGGGCTGAGCACACAGCCTTGTGGGGCACCTGTGCTCAGTGTGGTCGTGCTCGAGGTGTTGTGGCCGACACGGACTGACTGAGGTCTTCCGGTTAAAAAGTCCAGGATCCAATTATAGAGGGAATTGTTAAGGCCCAGCAGTTTAGATTATTTATGAGTTTAGATTATTTATGAGCTGTTGTGGGATTATTGTGTTGAATGCCGAGCTGAAGTCAATGAACAGCATTCTAACATAGGAGTCTTTATTTTCTAGGTGGGTAAGAGCCAGGTGGAGGAAATTGCATCGTTCGTAGAGGGGTTTGGACGGTATGCAAACTGGAGCGGATCGAGTGTGTTGGGGAGGCTGGTTTTGATTTTTTGCATGACTAACCTCTCAAAGCACTTCATCATTATTGGAGTCAGTGCTATGGGACGGTAGTCGTTTAGACAGGACACAGGTGATTTCTTTGGTAACGGTATGATTGTTGTGGATTTGAGACATGTGGGGATGACTGCCTGGCTCAGCGAGGTGTTGAAGATATCTGTTAGGACATCTGTCAGCTGTGCAGCACAGTCTTTCAGTACACGGCCAGGTATGTTGTCAGGACCCGCAGCCTTTCGTGGGTTAATCCTGGATAGGGTCTTCCTTACGTCAGCTGCAGACAGACAGAGCGCCTGGTCATTGGGAGGTGTGGGCAGTTTTTGTGCAGGTGTGTCATTCTGCGTTTCAAACCAAGGGCAAGGGCACTGTGGATCTCTCAATCCAAGGCCATTGTTTGGCTACATCAACACTCATGTTGGAAGGATTTATTCACAGACCGAGAGAGTCTTGACTGGGCTGCTTCAGTGGGCAGGACAGTGGGACCCCTCAGGTCCTGAAAAGATTACACACATTCCTGAGTTCCCATACATATGCTTCACCTCCAGCGCCCTTGTGATCCTGACAACGTGAACAGTACAAACACACTGCAGGATAATGTACAGCACATATACATCCATAATATTTACCGCATGTCTCTCTCCCTTTACACAAAACCCCTTGCTAATAGGATTAGCTCTCCTCATAGAATCTAATCCGTCGCACCAGCCATGGTGGACGCACATTCCCTTTCACTGTTTAAGGAATCAATGGACACACAAACCTCCTTAGTTAATGACCAACACATGGCAGTATATCATTTTGTATGCTGAAATTGAATATACGGTGGTATATAGAATATAAATCAGTAAACTAACTGCTTTGGCTGTTAAATGACTCTTCTGTTTATTGGTGATGGATTGTTGTATTTTTGTTTTGCATGAAGAGGTAGTTATTCGCACTAGCTGTCTGAGCTGTTCATGTGTGCTACATGACCTCCAGCTGAGATTTGCTGTGAAAATTCTGGGTAATTGGTGAAAGATTCCATGCACCTCGCCAGTTTAATTCACTAAACAAACATTACATTTTTAAATTTGCTTTAAATGTAATTTGCTATCGCCACCAATAGCCTCGTGGTTAGTGCGCCAACATAAAGCACATGGCCACCTGAGTTTGATTCTGGTCTCTAGGTCCTTTGCAGGTCCCACTTCCCTCTCTTCACCCAATGCTTTCCCATCTGCTCTCTTCTATCCTGTCTAAATAAAGACGTGAAAATGCCTTTTAAAAATTAAATTTGCTTTAAATTTAAAACACTCAACTACCCATATATGCTAAATGAAATTAAATAAAATTAGTGCTGTCAAAAGATTAATCGCGATTAATCACATCCAAAATAAAAGTTTTTGTTTACATAATATATGTGTGCACTGTGCATATTTATTATGTATAAATGCACACCCGTACAATATATATATATATATATATATATATAGAAAATATTTACATGTACAGTATTTAAATGTATATATTTATATGTATATAATTTATATTATATATAAATATATTTAATATACAAATATTTTCTTAAATATATACATGCATGTGTGTGTATTTATATATACATAATAAATATACACAGTACACACACATATATTATGTAAACAAAAACTTTTATTTTGGATGTGATTAATCGCGATTAATCGTTTGAGAGCACTAAATTCAATTTAATTAAATTTGAAAGCATATTGTGATTTAAAGTTGCAATAATAAAAAATGAAGTTACAATTTTAAGAAATAAAATCACGGTTCTGGGATTTTATTTTCCATTTTTTTGTTGGCTTCCATGCTGTCTTGTCATCCAGTTTGGATGGTATAATATTTGTTGTTCTAAAAGCATCTGATTTTTCAGATGTACAAAACAGCTTTTTCACTGTATTTTGCCTTGTGAGAAACTAGTGATGGTTAGACAAAACAGAAAAGCAGGAATTCCTTACCCCAGTGCCAAAGGTTTTTCACACATTAGTGATATAGGTATTGTCTCTGGGAATACAGTGTGGTGTTGTCTCCCGTATTTGTTTTTGGTGTAGTGTGTGCACGGTCACATATTGCAAATGTTTATGACAGGGTGAATTTTACTTGGCTCTCATATTTAGGTCTTAATGTGTTCAAAAACGTCAATACTTGCAATGCCCTAGTGCTGGTTTTGAGAGTCTTGTGAGGAGAAAAGCTATTCTACAAGCTAGTACAAATGGTCGGGATGATAAAACAATCTCTGTGAATTTAGATATATTTGACTTGAAAACTTAATCTTGAGTTGAAGGCATTTTATTGTGAATATGTTTTTATATTAGCTGCCTCATCATGTAAAAGTAGCCAAAAATGCTCATGTTGTATGTTCTGTCTGCAGATGTGTTTTTGTTTGTATGTCTGACTCAGTCTGTTGTTGATGTGATATGATTTTATCTATTAGTTAGGCGTGATGGCGCTTTCTGTGATCACACTAACCACAAGATTGGCACCTCCTGGCATTGCCCCGTTATCTCCCCTCTCTTCAGTTCTTGTTTTATCAGGATCTTTTTTTACATTCTTCTGGATATAGTGATCTGCTTCCTGTGGTGGCAGAGATTGATGAAATACTGGCTGCTGTCCCAGTGGAGTTGTTGTTCCCTCTGGTTCACATTCACCTCTGTAATCCTGAGATTTCCTCACTGGACTGGGCCATACGTTTGGCATGTAGCAGCCACAGACCCACCGGCTCCTGCAGGATCTGATCCTCAGTCAGTGATGGGATGAGCGCTACTGGTGTCTCGATATAACTATATCTTTCTATCTCTTTCTATTTTACATACACCTGGCTTGTCAGAAATTATTGCAATCTTTGTGCATAAGTTATGAGAAAAATCTAAAATCTTTATAATTTGTCAGTTATCTAAATCTTATCCAATTTTACTGGAAATCAAAACACAATACTGATAAAGAAAATTATATTTTGCAGAAAGTTTTATCAATCTAAATCTATTTTGGCCATTGCATTTCTATAAGCCCTATCACAGACTCTATATGAATCCCTGCCAGAGCCCATGCATTCAACCCGCTGTCATCTTTTTGAGATTACTATAAAATGTAAACACAAAGAAAGCACATAAATATGTCTGCTCTGTATCAGAGGGCATGTCAAAGGCTTGTATCAGGATGCTGATCTGAGCATTACAGTGAAAAGTGACAGAATGAGAAACTCAGCTTTACGCTGACAAAAGGTCACTTGACACCTTTGCACTCTAAAGGCCTTTTGTAACTTTCAACCAGCAAGTGTGCACTATTATATAAGTGTGCGAGAATTTATGTCTCAATCTGAACTTCTATGTGAAGGTTGAACACTAGGACTTTGAATGTGTATCGCCTGACAGAAAGAAGAGGTCACAAGATCTGCTATGTGCAATTAGATTTTTACAGAGAAAAATGCAAAATGCAAAACCCATAGCTATGTTGGTTGCCCGGTTGTAGCATACTGGTCCAAATAAAAAACAACAGCACATAAAATAATAGCCAACCTTTCCTTACCACGTGATTTGAGTCATAATGCATGTGCGTAGTATAAATGGGCTGGACAGGTAACATGCTGAAGTTTAAATCTTCACTTTGTGACTCATCCTGCTGCTCTCTAGTAATGTCTCAGCAGCAGTACACCTCTGCTCTTCCTCTTTTAATCCACGTTCCTCTCAAACGTCAGGCCTGAACCTCCTCCCCAAGCACAGACTGACTAAAAATGGATATTTCTTCAAGAGCTGCAGCCTTAAAAGGCTCATAGACCTCTCTCTCTATTTCGGTTTCTCTCTCTTGCTTGTTTTGTGTCTCAAATGTAGAATATGTCTGAAATGCTTCATTGTTTCTCTCTATGGTTTGGTCTGACGTCTGTCTACATTTTCTTTCTCTGTTTTAAAACACTTATATAAACACACTATGTTGTTTATTATTCTAAAAGTTAATCTACAATTTACTTCAGTCCTCAGAAACTGCACTGTTAATGAAAGAACAATGAGGGGTTTTAAAGTCACTTTGCTTTCCACAAAAACAGTCCCATGACTTACCTAACATAAAATTAACCATGATTAAATGTTTTTAAACACACAAAAATGTTTGTTTCCCACTCTTAAAATGGTAACCTCTTAAGAGGTCTTGACCTTCTCGACTGTAATTAACAGATAAACTCATAGTAAAATGCCTGTGTTTTGCCATAATCTTTTGCATTAAGTGCACAGATCAGTTTCAAAGATTCTTATTTAAATAAACATCAGACCTTATATCAAATGACCAGATAATTATATAATATTTACTTTTTTTTTTAAGTGAAGATCACTTCCTTTCACTGACTGTTTTTTCATGTATTTATTCAGGCCTTATTTTGTACTTTATTTGTATAGAATGTAAATTTTCTGGATGTGTTCAATAACAGTTTTTATTGGTCTCCCGCAGCACATGTGGTCAAAATGGGCGCTGGGAATGTGAGCATCATGCCTGTCTGATAGAGGATGACATGATCCAGGAAATCAACAGGAGAGGTTATGGGTAAGCATCAGGAATCCCATCTAGTCTGCCATTACTAGTATTAAATATATATATATATAAACAAGTGCACAAAAAGTGTATTCCTCTTTCCTGCTCACTCTCTTTCTCTTTTTACCCATACAGTTGGAAGGCCTCAAACTACAGTCAGTTCTGGGGTATGATGCTGGACGAGGGTCTGCGGTATCGTCTGGGCACACAACGCCCCTCACGGGCCATTATGAACATGAATGAGATCCAGGTAAATGTCCTCTGCAGCTAGTCAGACGTTCATCATTGCAGGACCAAGATACAAAGCGGAACATCACATTATCCTTTCCTAGGTCTTGTTTTCCACTAAAAATATCTAATCATCAGTTTTCACAAAGGTTTATACTGTATACATACTGAAATTCTGTGATGTTAGTTTTGTTATGCAATGATGTTAGTCTATATAGCTGCATTTATTTGATCAAAAATACAGTAAAAACAGTATTGTGAAATATGATTTGACACTTAGGAAACCTTTCTTATTATTAATGTTAAAAAATATTTGGAAAACATGATACATTTTATGTCATATGTGATACATGATTCATTTTGTAACATCGTAAACGTCTTTACTGTCATTTTTAATTATTTTAATTCGTTCTTGCTGAATAAAAGTATTTATTTCTTTCAAAAATCTTACTGACCCCAAACATTTAACCAGATATTAAAAATGAACTTAAAGGGTCACACTTTATTTTTAGGTTCAATTCTCACTTTTAACATACCATTAACTATGACTTTTTCCTCAATAAACTACTAATGTGCTGCTTGTTAAGTTAGGTATTGGGTAGGATTAGGGATGCAGAATATGTGCTTTATAAGTATGAATAAACAGCCAATATTTTAATAACAGGCATGCTAATAAGCAACTAGTTAATAGTGAGAATTGGCCCCTATACTAAAATGATACCACTTAAAGATGTGATCTCTGAAATCAAGTCTTCTTATTTTATACAAAAAGGAAATTGGATTTGTTTTAAGGATACTTAAGATATTTTTACTGGAAAACAAGATAAAAAAAATACTGATTAAGAAAACAAATTGCTGTGTTTAATGTCTGTTTATTTCACAGCCATTTACTAAATAAATAAATGAACTTGAAACATTGATTTGAGTTGAATGTGAGAATAAAGAGATCATGTGCTAGAGACATGAAGCTTTCCCAGAATGCCACGACTGACCAATCAGAATCAAGTATGTAGATAATCTCTTTATTCATCTCATTTTTATTCCCACTGACGGCTCTTTGATTATCCGCTCTCACGCTCTGTGCAATGCAGTATGCTGTTAGAAATCATCAAAGCAGGAATAAGAGTCCGGATTCGGAAACCAGACTGTTGTTTGATCTTTGCTATTCATCAGCTGGTTGCAGTGCAGTACAGTGAATGCATCCTAGATGTGTCTGTCTGGAGGTGTGCTATTTGATGTGGCTCGCTGAGGCTTTCAATGTCTCTCTGCAAAAAGCTGCCCGTGATCCACACCAACACATTACATAAGAAGAGCTGATTCCGCAATGTGAGAAGGCTAGAAATCATTTGATGCTGTTGATTGGTGCAATTAATTTATAGTCTCAAAAATAATAATAATAATAATAATTCATTACATTTATATAGCGCTTTTCTGCTTTTTCTAAGCACTCAAAGCGCTCTACATTGTGAGGGGGGGGGGGGGTACTCTCACTAGCTAGGAACCCATACCCGTATCTTCCTCCCCTTCCTCTTTTCTCTTTCCTCTCCAACCCACATCCTCCAACACGTCTCCACCTGTCTCTAGAGTCGAGCCCCAGTTGTTTATGAAGCCTCTATCTGCCTAAAACCCATTCGGCATGCACACTAATGAGTGGCCTGAGTGCCTCACACACTCTTTACTTTCTCATTGGAGTATTCTCTTTGCTCAGCGTGAGTGCTCACTTTCCCTGTTGGGTCAAGTGTTGCTGCGAGCCGTGGCCCTTCAGGGGCCCTTTAACCACCACAATTCACCACTGCAGTGCCGGACGCTTGACAAGCACCTGCATTCCACAGAATCATATCTGGTAGTTGTCAGGGAGAATCATGATGATATCACAGACTGGAATGTAGGAGGAAGACAACCAGCAGCTGTGCATTACCAAAGAGGGAGAGGCGCACAGGAGCCTTTATGAGAGAAAGTGCTGCTAATACATTACTTGTTCAGGACTGATGAAACTTTGGGGTGTAAAATATGACTGAAAGTGGTCTAGGGAGAGTTATATGTTCACACCTGGTATTAACATCAATTTTGGTTATTCCAATCACAAGTGGAAGGCTAATTACGGGTGTAAACAGACCCTCAATTCAATTAATTATGATCACAAGTAGTCATCAGGATCATAACTGGTCAAAAGTTTGGGTTCAGTAAGTTCTTTTTATTAAATTAATATTTTTTTATACACTAAGGATGCATTAAACAGATCAAAAGTAACAATAAAGATACTTACAGTGTTACAAAGGATTTCTGTTTAACTACAAAAAAAATATGTGTAGCAACAGAAAGGTTGCTGTATAGAACAGATATTAATACCAGATGTAAAGTGGACCATTGAACTGGTAAATGCGATTATTTGGATGTTTGGATTTTACTAAGACGTTTTTTTAATTATTATTATTATTATTATTATTGATGGAATGGGTAAAAAGTTGGAAACTCAAGATTTCTGGATTTTCCATTGGAATACACCTGAAAATCCACAAAATTAACAAATCACCATTATATAACCACACTAAGGCTTTATACAGTATTTTGGACTTTGGAAACCTAGACTGCCTCTCATTCATCCACTGGTCCTGTGAAAAATAATTCATATGGAAATGATTGTATTATGCCAAAATCACTTATAATCACACCATGGATGCATTTATGGAAATCTTTATTCTGTGTTATTCATGTCTTCAATGCCAAACACCACCATTAAGCCATAAAAGTCACTTCCTTTTTTCTGCAGATGAATATGAATGGAAACGATCATCTGCCAAGTTACTTTAACGCAGCAGACAAATGGCCAGGGAAAATCCAAGAGCCCTTGGACCAAGGAAACTGCAATGCATCCTGGGCTTTCTCAACTGCAGGTGAGTTAGAAAATACACAACACAGACCACAGCAGAAGAACACTGCAGAATACAGTACTGTTTGTTTGTTATATAATGCAGTTCCTCTGTCCTGTCACTCATATGTTTACCCTGTGACTCACTTCTAGCTGTTGCATCAGACCGGATCTCTATTCAGTCAATGGGTCACATGACCCCTCAGCTCTCACCTCAGAATCTGATTTCCTGTGACACACGTCATCAGGGCGGCTGCTCTGGCGGGCGTATTGATGGGGCCTGGTGGTACCTAAGGAGAAGAGGGTAATTCACTGATGTTTTACACACAACATCAAAATGTGAAGATCTTTAAATAATGCACATCTGACAAAAAAATACAGTCTTTTTATCTAAATATCTGTCTTTTTCTCTCAGGGTCGTGACAGAGGAGTGTTACCCTTTTTCTCCGCCCCAGCAAAGTCCTGCTGAAGTGGCTCGCTGTATGATGCAAAGTCGAGCGGTGGGCCGGGGAAAGAGGCAGGCCACAGCACACTGTCCCAACAGCCACAGCTACCACAATGCTATCTACCAGTCAACCCCACCATACAGATTGTCCTCCAATGTAAGTTAGCTGACCCCTCGAATCAAGCAGAAGATCAGTTTCTTTTAGGAATTGACAATAAGCCTTATTACATTACATTAAGTAACTTTATCTCGTTTAAAGGATGTTTTAGTGGAAAGCAAGTTTCATGCATAATCATGCATCCCGTATGTTCTGACATGTTAGAATTACATTCTCTGTAAAACATGCAGACCTCTGCCTGCATAATACCAATGGTTAAAATCATCAGTGATTTACTGTTTTTTTCCTCACACCCAGCATCTGTGTGCTTTTCTGTGTTCAATTTCTTCATCAGTCAAAACCCTTCAACTCAAAGCCAAAGGGAGAATAACTCAACTGCCTGGAGAGGCATTACATTAGTAGTCATGTCATGGTTGAACGTATTTTCTCCCTGAGCCATATCTTACCACCCATTTGTCTTGTTTAATGCTTAGTCTAGGTCATATATATGTCTCTAGGCATGTTTTAGATCATGTGTCGTTCACAAATGTGAATAAGGAATGTGATGAACAATTAAAAAATTCAGTGTAGTAATTCTGTATATGGAAGCATGACTGTTTATTATGTGTACAAAAATGTTTTTAAGACTGCTCATACTGTATGTAAAACGATCATTATTTCAGTAATTTCATTATAAATGCATATTTCTTTTCATGGTGCAATATACATGCAGAATTTGCAGTGTAAAAACAGCATTAGGCTGGCGTATGCTGTTAACTGAACTCACTTGTTGCTTTTCCAATTACAGGAGAATGAGATTATGAAAGAGATTATGGATAATGGCCCCGTGCAAGGTATGGATTTCTCCAGTTGGTGTGTGTGTGTGTTTGCACAATACTGTGAGCCAGAGGATAAGAATAGTAAAAAGCACATGCCTAATGACTGTTCATGCAGTCAGCAATGATTAGTCTATGTCGTATTAGTCGCCATGGAGGTTGTAGTTGCCCAAACAGCATTTAGTTTGGACAAAAAGCCTAAACTCATCATACATGCAGTGAATTCTTGAGAAAAGTCCCCTGCAGTAATATGATGAGGGTGTGTGTTTGTGCGTTGTTCAGAGCAGCTCCGTGATCCTGTGCCAGTGTTCTGTTGTATTGTTCCAGACAGGAGGGAGCACTGGATTTACGCCAGATTTCACTTCTAATCTTTGCAAAAATTCTGCCTAACCTCTGGCTTATATTGAGAAACAGGAGATGAAAAGATGGTCTTCATGTGCAGGAGTGTGTGTGTTCATCAGACTCTGTTTACTGCTTAGGATCTCCTAGTAATGTCTGGAAAAACCCAAAGTGTGTGAGAGGGTGCAGGTAATTCCTAAAAAATAAATGCAGTGTTTTCCAGAATGTTGAACCCGACTGATTTTTCTTCACATGCCACCATGGCTATCCTCAGGAGGGTTGCTGCCGGTACCCACCCACAAAAGTTTTGTCCTGTGAATTTAAGCAATGGGTCTTTATGCCATGTGGATTTGAGCTTATTTGAAATGCGATACAATTAGTAGCGGTCACTTTGATCTCACTTTGATCTGCAAGGGAACAAGATGTTTGGGTGAGCTTGTGGGATATTATGTAATTTGGCTTTTAAAGCAGCCGTAGTATTTCCTGAAGTATGACTGTGAGTGATAAGAATGAAGGATCAGCTTTTGATTCAATGATGTCTGAAGGTCAAAGATCAATTTGATTAAACAATGGAGATCAACTATTTTTGGATAAATTCAAGACTTCTATATTTAATTGCTGAGCTACTGTAATTTGTATATATTCAAAATGGTATAATGGATGTTATATTTGTTTTCCCCCTTTTTAGCCATCATGGAGGTCCATGAGGATTTCTTTGTGTACAAGAGTGGAATTTACCGACATACAGATGTCAATTACCACAAACCGTCACAGTATCGCAAACATGCAACGCACTCCATCAGGATAACAGGGTGAGCTCCAGCATTGTGTAACCTTTCATATCTAATGATGGAAGCAAGAGGAATGAGTATTTGGCAGTGTTTCAGAGAAAGTTCTTAGACAACAAAAGGTCTCTTTTTTTCTTTTTACCATTTGTCATTTTCTGATACTGATAGATAAATAGATAGATCGGTCGATCTTTGGGTTCTTAAATTCATATAAATTAAGATACATTTACAAAAAATTATAAACAACTGTAAAACAACAAAAACTAAAATTGTAAAATATTCAGACATATTTTTAGACCGTTTATTTTTTCTTAGCCCATTTTTCTTAATTTACCTCACTAAATGAGATTAAACAATTTACTATATGGGTAAGAAAAAAAATATAAAGAAAAATTGTACGATAATATATAAAAAGTTAAAATATGCACTTTTTACTCTTGTAAATTAATCTTGTTTTAAGTATGTTTTTTTAAAGGATGTGATTTTCTTCTGGTCTGAAGTGAAGATCTGAAGATTTGAAATGTAATATAGACAAAGAATTGTAGTGATATAGGTCTTTCCCATTTAAGCAGACTGGAGCTGTATTTGCATGACTGGGGGCATCACCATGATGGCTGTGAGGTGAACTAATTTGCCTTGAAGGGACTTGATAATATTTAAGACATAAACTCCATCATGGCTCCACTTGTCTGCCGTGCAGACATGCTTTTGTTGTTGCTAGCAGACAAAACACCTGGATGGGCCTTCCAGTCCCACCCCCAGACACACACCCCTCAAAGCCTTTGTCTGGTTTTGCTATACTCACTCATATATAACACACCTTAATAGCACTGCATCACTACATGACACAGTAAGGATTCACTTTACTTTGTCATAAAAACAACTTTGTTAAAATGAGGGGAAATACAACCCAGACCACTATTTTATTTAATTTTAATTTTATTTTTGAAATTCTCTCTGAAAATTGAGCTTTTTTTAACAAATGTGCCTCAGAGATTCCTGCTGTGCATAAATGTGGTTCTTGAGCTGTTCAGAGATTGTTTAGTGATTGTTTAGTTAGACATTGAGAGGCACTCGGGTGGGGTCGGGCCATGTTCCCCAGGTATGTCTCCGGTAACCTCGCCTGACCTGCCGCTGGTGTCTGTGAGTGTGACATGCTTCAGTGGTGACGGTGATATGAGCGTGAGTCTGTTTGAACCCCGGCTCCTGGCCTCCTGTCCTCCTGTCAGTCGCTGATGCTGCGCTTCTCGCGCTGCTCTAGACGTTCAGAGGATGCTGTATAGCCCAATGAAGTTGGCATACGGGGGCAGCGGCAGTGTTTTTACTGGGAAAATCCCACCGTGGTGCATTCGGCTAAGCCCAGGGCCTGGGAAAGTTTGTGGAAAGCTCATTGATGTCCAGTGTAATGGAAATGGCATTGTTCGGAGCAGACAGAGAGGCCTAAACCCAGAGCAGGTCAGGGGCTGGTTGGATGTGGTGGTATGTCTGTCATTGTCCAAAAGCCAAGGACAGAAAACATGGTAAGATAAGAGCTTATCAGAACTCTGAGCTGCACAGCCACCCGTTTTGACCCTCCAACTCTCCCATGTATTTTATATGGAGGCACATTGCTTTTTTAGGTGATATTGTTTGTTATTTTTCTGAGTGTACTGAATACCAACTTCCCCCCCTGTGGGGATGGAAGGCAGATAAGTATTATTTGGGAACAGAATGATATGTTCCCGAGTCTGATGGAAAACTTCCCTTAGAATAGATGTGGACTAAACTATATTTATTTCAGACATATATAAATAAATAGCCCCTTGACGCATGTAGTGATTGGCAAGCTGAATGTTCTGAACTCAGATAAAAAGACATTGGAGGTCAATGGCTTCCTCTTATTGCTCAAAGCACCAGGACGGGTGGAGGAGCATAAGGAAGTTCTTGGCATGGTAAAGGTTCAGCCCATCGGGTTGTTGTTGACTTGAGGAGATGTAAGGGGGCGGGTGTGTGCTGCTTCCTGATGCTCACGTCCTTCCTCTGCACCATTTCAGGATGTGTTTTGGTAGTCTAAGGATTTTCCAATTTTTATTCAGATTCGTTGTTAGTTTTGAGTTGAAAGCTCTCAGGTGTGAATATTCTTCAATTCTTTTCCCCCAGTAACATCATCTTTAATTTTAATTAATTATATTTTTCTTATCCCATTTTTCTTAATTTAACCCAGCATAAATAAAAATTTTCAAAAAATAATTAAATACACAGTTATTAAATTATATTATAAAAAGACCAAAATGTGTATTTAAATTAGACTTTTTGACTGAAAGTGTGAATATTCCTCATCGTTTAATGAATATTTTTACTTTGTCTTCAAGCAAAATATAAAGATATTTTATATTAAATTATTATTTCTTAATTTAACCCAGCATAAATCTAAAATGTCAAAACAATTTGTAATAAATAAATATTTATATAAAAAATATAAACAGTTTATTTAATATTATAATATATTATATTATATTATATATTATATTATTTTTCCTAATTTAACTAAGTATAAATCTAAATTAACAAAAAACAAAACTAAACTATTTTTTAATAAATAAACAAATATTATATTATATAAAAAAATAAAGATTATATTATATTATAGATTTTTTTTATTTTATTTCCTGCATCTGTAGGCCTACCCAACTTGAGTTGGGTGTGTATACCTTTTCTTTTCCATTCTTTTAATATTTTTTCCCATAAAATCTGATCAATGATGAGCCTGTTCTTAGAGAGTTGATTTGAATACTAATGTCTAGAGAATGCACAATAGCATATTGATTTTTGTTGCACTTTTTCAGATGGGGAGAGGAAAGAGATTACAACGGCAGAACACACAAATACTGGGTGAGAAATTATATCCATCTTTTCTCTTCAACAGGAGCTTTTACACATTTTTACACATTGTAAACAATCTCTCCTTCACTCCACAGATTGCAGCCAACTCATGGGGGAAGAACTGGGGAGAGGATGGTTACTTCCGAATTGCTCGTGGTGTAAATGAGTGTGAGATCGAGGTGTTTGTGATCGGCGTGTGGGGCAGAGTCACCATGGAAGACATGCACAACCATCACCACCATCACGGACGCCGCAAGTAGAGATCTGCAGTGTACGCCTCACTGTATGATTTAAAAGTCAATCAGGTCTTTTGCAGGTTTGTTAGAGTCTGATTTCCACCAAACCCCAGTGCCTTCTGAATATCTCTTCACGCCATATGCATAAAAAGTGGTGTCCACTGCCCCCCTCTGTCCAAATACACATCTCCACTGGAGTTTTGGTTTGGACGAATGTAAAGCTCCAGTTTGTGTATATGGCCTATATCGTCTTATTGGTGGAAACCGGCTTGTTACACTCCTGATTGGACCTCAAATAACAGCCACAGCCACAGGACTCAGACACACTCAGGACTCAGTACTCCAAAGACACACTTCACAGACACACACATGCGCTCGGCATCACAATGTAATTGTCTCAAATGTCTAATATAGTGATATATTTGGATGTGTCTTTTTTGTATTTTTTCCTATGTTTGGGAATCATTACACACCAAGGCAGACAGTCAGATAGCACTCCATACGTTCTGCTAAAAAGAGGGATAGAGGAATACCAGGATGGTGGAAGGTTTTAGGACCAATAATTTATTCCAAAAATAGCCTAGATTAGATTTATGACAGTTCTCTGCATTCCATTGAGGTTAAGGGTTGTTTAAAATCCCTTTAATGCATTTTAACCCACTCCAGTCTTTTTCACAGTCAGATTCTGTTAGGTTGGCTGTTAAATAAAGTTAAAGGAGGACTGTACAGCTACAGACACTGTTATTCACTCATTTTTGAATATAACAGGAAGCAAACCAAAATGTTTTTTTCAAGCTATGAGACCAAAAAATTGACATAAGTTATTGCAATTTTAAATTACCCTTTAAAATCTATAAGAATTTAAAGGCTGGAAGTGGTTTGGTCAACCTGGAGCTTAAATAGTGACCTTAAGGGCAAATGGGCTATACAAAGGCAAAGACAACTGTTTATCATCAGGACCTTTGGTTGAAACTGTTATAGTGTGTTGGATATATTGCGCTGGAATATATACATATAAATACCACAGATTCTGTGTAAGAACAAAATCTGCTCATGTCTTAAGCTATTGTACACTCTGTGAACTAATAAGATTGTACACAAAGATTGACATAACCCTTATTTTTTTGTTCTTGTGTCTGTTTTGTTGAATTATTTAATTGATTACTATTACCATTAGTATTTAAAAAAAAAAAATCTTTATTCATTTACATAAAAAAGAAAAAAACTTTGAGATTTTGGAAGTGGGGCGAAAGTGCACATGGGTTTGGGTTCAGTGCTGAATTACTATTGTCTTGCTATATAAATCAGGCAAAACCGCAATATACAAGTCATAATAGGGCATGTTTGCTTCTCAAATATCTATCTACACATATATGGAGATTATTGTGCGTTAATAAGCGTGAGACAGCTATTGCTGCTAGGGCATAAAACATCGCAAACTATAATATTGTGCATGCGCCAGAGCTCCAAGCAATCCCATCTGCTGACTTTGATAATGAAAATGTCGTTATTATGGTGACATGACTAATACAAAAGCCTTATGACAGGCATTTGATTCAGCAATACACACTCACAGACAGGAAGACAGGAGTCTTTCAGTATAAATTCAGCAACACCTGCCCACCGGTCCATTAGCATTCGGTGAAATGTGTTCTCTATTAATCATGCAAGAAGTTTCTATTAAGATAAAGCAGTTATATGCAGCCAGATGAGTCTAGCATATGGGCTTATTTCATGAATATTCAGTGTCTTAATATTGCTAGATTTTACATTACGGATCATGTTATACACTGATTTGAGTCCAAGCTGGATTGTTCTCATTTAGACATTCTTCAGTTCTGTCTTCCAGTTCTGTAATTATGAATTAATACTGTGTTATTTAAGAACAAAGTCTGTTTGTAAATTGCTGGTTACTACTGTGCAATGTTACCATGTTGTTCCTCGTGTTGTCTGTACACAATGCAAACCACTGTAGTGTTCACATTTGTGACGCAATAAAAGTCCTACAGCCCACTTCTTTATACTCGCACCTGTTTTTTTCCCCCCTAAACATTAAAGTTTTGTATTATAAAAGCGGTTTCACCCCACCTTTAAATCCACATTCTCCTTCAGTGTAACACAAGTCACTGGTTTCATCTTCTGCATAATAGCATAAAATGTTCTTACAAGTTAGTCTGTGTAAGTAGATATGGCATCATGTGAGGAGATTTCGATTTCTCAGTGATTCAGGTTTTATTAGCAATTCTTTTGGAGAAAGAGTTATTTGAGGGAAAATACACTATTGCATTTACTGCTCTCAACAAGTTTACAAATGATCATAAAATGTAAAACGTTGTTGTTGTGAATGATTTCTAGTATTTTATATTCACTAAAAATAATGAAGTCATTTGTTCGAGAATCAGATCACAGTATCATGAGAAATCGGATTCTCCCTCAAAATCCACTGTAGTCACGCGCGTCTACATGGCGTTGCGTGGTAGTGATAGCCATGAAGCTTCGAAACCTTTGCAAATCATTTCGTTTTAAGAGTGGGTCGGATCGCATATCAAACTGAAACCAGTCAATTAATCGGTAATAATAGGCTGATTAAAAAACACATTATACAGGCACTTCTTATTTAATATTATTTTATTGTTTAATTGTATTCAATGTATTACATTTTCAATACAACACTTGGAATGGGTTTGTAAAATGTTTTATGCATGTTTTGGCCTGAGACACTTGGTGTTGGTAAACATATTTTTAAAAAATCATAAAGAAAAAATTAAATAAAATAGTCTTCTGCAAATTCTTGTTCTGCATCTCCCCAAGTACCACTGTGGTAATTTTAATGTTGTTTTACTGTATCATTTTGTAATATTGCATACCAAAGTCATGACAAATGCTATTTACATTGCTATACAGACATTAGAAAAATTCATATAAAGATAAAATCAAATTGGTTTCTGCAAACTCATGACCAATGCTAGCAATGTAAATAGCATTGGTCATGACTTTGGTATGCAATTATTACAAAATTATGTAGTAAAACAACAAAAATCACCACAGTGGTACTTGGGGAGATTCAGAACAAGAATCTGGTGGAGTTTGCAGAAAACAACTTGATTTCATCTTTTTATGAATTTTAAAAATATGTCTATATAGCGACGTAAACCGCATTTATCATGATTTTGGTATGCAATTATTAAAAAATGATACAGTAAAACAACATTAACATTACCACAGTGGTACTTGGGGAGATTCAGAACAAGAATTTGCAGAAAACAATTTTATTTAATTTTTTCTTTATGATTTAAAAATATATATATATACCAACACCAAGTGTCTCAGGCCAAAACATGCTTAAAACATTTTACAAACCCATTCCAAGTGTTGTATTGAAAATTTAATACATTGAATACAATTAAACAATAAAATAATATTAAATAAGAAGTGCCTGTATAATGTGTTTTTAATCAGCCTATTATTACCGATTAATTGACTGTGGTTTCAGTTTGATACGCGATCCGACCCACTCTTAAAAATAAATACATAAATGATTTGCAAAGGTTTCAAGCTTCATGGCTATCACTACCACGCAACGCCATGTAGACGCGCAACAAAATTTTGCGCAGATGGCATGACTTCAGTCAAAAACAAACCTCATCAAATAATCAAACCTCATCTGAACCTCATCAAATAACTTGCACTCTTCATGGCTTGATAGTCATTTGAACTGTTATATAATGACCATTTGTGTCTATTAATATTAAAGTAGTAGTTCACTTCCAAAATGAAAATGTACTTTCTTCAGTCACAAAGAAAGATTTTTGAGGAAAATATTAAAGGAATTTTCCCCATATAATGGACTTCAGTGGTGGCTAATGGGTTGAAGGTCCAATTAAACTGCAGTTTCAGTGCAGCTTTAAAGGGCTCTACTGAGGAATAAGGATCTTAACTATCGAAATGATCGGCTATTTTCTAAAAAATTTAAAATAAAAATGAATTGCACTAGCTCAGCAATGGGGTGCATCTTCAAGTATTGAGTAGTCTCGTTGGAAAAGTCACACGTGGTTATTCTTCGTCTGTTTATGTTGGTTCATAAAGGTAGGGTAGGGCGAAAAACTCATTTCACTCTCATCTCATTTTCTCCTCCAACTTCAAAATCGCCAAACATCATTTGACCTTTTTCTTGACTTTCTTTGCACGTTCACTTTGTAAACACCGCACTGGTCCTACGTCACGTGTGCGTGATTACGGAATGCGTGAGGTCGAGCTAGTGCAAGTTGAGCGTTTGTGGTTAAAAAGTATATAAATGTGTATTTTTCTTTGAAAAGTACAAATCGTTTCGTTAGATAAGACCCATATTTCTCAGCTGGGATCCTGTAGAGCAGTGGTTCTCAAAGTGTGGTACGCGTACCATTAGTGGTAATGTTACATGAGCTTCCTCTAGTGCAGGGGTCACCAAGTTCAGTCCTGGAGGGCCGGTGTTCTGCAGAGTTTAGCTCCAACCCTAATTAAACACACCTGAAGCAGCTAATCAAGGTCTTACTAGGTATACTGGAAACTTCCAGGCAGGTGTGTTGAGGCAAGTTGGAGCTAAACTCTGCAGGACACCGGCCCTCCAGGATCAAGTTTGATGACCCCTGCTCTAGTGGTATGCAGAGGAATCTCGGAATTATATATAAATTAGTCCGCGTGTCCACCAAAGCATTTTTTTGTTTTATCTCTCGAGGCTAGTGAATTTTTTTAATTGTTTTAAATGGGATCATCTTTTTCATGCTGAGCACTCGGGCGTTTTTTTCTCGGTGCCGAGAGTTGAAGAATGTTCAACTTTGGGTAAATCTTAGCGCTCGTCATCACTGTCACTTTTTAGTCAGCTAACCAATCACAGTGGAGGAGGGGCGGGACTAATACGTCACACCCTGCTTGTACTACGACTGAACAACAATGGAGAAGTTAATATTGCTTGTCTCCGAGTATTTATGTCTTTACCAGATGGAATTGCCAGAGTACCATAATATTGTTATGAAAAATAATGCTTGGAGAAACATTTCATTCGTGATGCGTCTGCCATATTACTTCAATGGATATTCCATATCATAGCAACCACAGCGTCTCAAAATACAGCAAAAAACTAAAATACACTGCCCTCTCAAGCGCTCACAGCTGGCTTTGGTGGACACGTGGCCTGTTGTTGTTACTTGCAGCTACACATACAGCCTGTGTTAATTATTATAATTTTTTTTAATCAAGTACTTTTTTATTTAAAAGTTAAATAAAAACTGTATTGTACTTAAATAAAGATTAAATGAAAATGTATTGTAGCTACTTAAAAGTTAAATAAAAACTAAGTTACTGTACTTAAATGTTAAGTACGATACATTTTCATTTAATCTATAAGTAGTTTTTTTTTACTTTTGTACAGTACAGTTTTTATTTAACTTTTAGGTTCAATATATTTTGATTTAATAATTACGTTTTTTTATTTTCCTGGAAGTAAGCACAGTGCAGTGTTAATGTTCAAACGGTGTATTTACAATATTTTAAGAGGCTGACAATAATAAATATTCTTATTAGAAATAAAACTGACTCAGTTTTTATTTTATTTAACTTTTACTTTTTTTTACTGTGCATAGTGCTACTGCATTTTAATGTTGGTCATAATGGTGGTACTTGGAAAGCCAAATATTTTCTGAGGTGGTAATTGGTGTAAAAAGTTTGAGAACCACTGCTGTAGAACCTTTCCTCAAAGTTGTCCTAAAACCAAAACAACACCCGTTCTGGTCTTAGAACAACTTTGATGACCTGTTTTGATCCACCTCAAATGTTGACTACTGTAATTGTATTTGGAATCAGACAACACTGTATGGTTCATGCTGTAAATTCAGTATCGCTATTGTTGTGAATAGGAGTTCAGTGAACCGTTTGGCCCTCCATTCACTTAAGAAACAATAAATGGAACTGAAAGTTCCAGTATTTATTTATTTAATCCTTTTTTCTTTTTTTTTTTATGAAAGCCATAATAAATGAAAACAGTTCTTGGTGCCCAACCCAAATCTTCAAATAGCGTTTACAAATCGTTTTCAATCAACAAGTCCCTCACGTCTTAAAAATTTAAACCAAAACAGAATAAAGCACAGAAGCCATGAGAATGTTCCATATGTTTAATTCCAAAATAACTGATGACAAAACTGAAAATATTTACAGCACATATCGCGTAAACATTTATGGTTTCTGTACAAAGAAATATACACATGCAAAAAGTATAAAATAATCCAAATAAAACAAGTCTAATATGATAATACATACATTAAAATACAATGAGATCAGAACTAAAATTAGACATTCAATGAAACACTTTAAAAAATGTATCCAGTCCAAGTTCCCACGCTGTAAAGGCATCTGTACAACTTTACAATGACAAATAAATTAGGGGACATGAAATGGGTCTATACAGATGAATTAACAATGTTCCTTCCTACCGGGAAAGAGTCACTGTCCACCACTCAAACATTTATATCGCTTCAAAATCTCAAATATAACAGTTAACTGATGAATGACGCGAGGATCACTGGAAATCAACGTACTGAGAGCAACAGGCCAATGGTTAGACTGCAAACCAATATCGCTCCAGTGACAATTTAAACTGTTGAGAGCTTCTTATGACTAACCTGTCACCAAAAACTATCAGAGGCCTTAAAACTAAAAGGACCTACATTTGCATTAAAACTATCTATATGAGAAGATAAATATCATAATTTAAAAGGCTTCACATTTTTTTGTCCATGATATCTTGCTATGATGAAATTATTCTCATGTCAAGGACTGCCTAGTCTAAATGGTAGGTGCGTTTCAGAAATATTCCAATAATGCACAAAATATAAAAAGTTTGATCTGTGAAATGTCTATAACATGGACACAGAGGACAATAAACAAAGAAAAACAATTCTTCCCGAATGTAAAGCTATGAATAACTCGTGTAAACAACCAGTCATAGCTACCTAAGGTGAAAAATGTTTGTCGGGGAACAAAAAGAAAAAGAAAAACTAATTCCCATAAAGCATGGAGAGCTTTGGCATACCAATATGTATATCAACAGAAAAGTGACTAGCATAAGTGCCATGTAGACAACAACCCTACAGAATGACAGGGCTTTAATACTTAACGATAAAGACCGGATTAAATAAACAACAGCAGAACTGCAGTAGAGTACGTGCTATTCTACGTTTTTATTAAAGGTATAACGGATGTCTTCATAAACAGTTGCATAAACCATCGAAGCTGCAACATTGCACGTGATAAGAACCGGAAACAACGTGAGTGCATTTACAGTATTCAGTCATTCTTCAATGCTGTCCCGTCTGAAGCTGATGAGTACAGACGTCTGGCCGCCCCTATGGCTATCTCCCACTGGAGTTCTGCTCTCCACCCTTGTGACATTGATTTTAAAAAGGAAAGAAAGAAAGAAACAGGGCAGACACATAGTATAGAATAAGGCGTATACATCTGTAGATTGCACAACACAATTTGTTCTAGTCGTAAAAAAACAAACAAAACAAAAAAAAAAACCTTTCAGCCGTTTAAAATTTCGCAGCTAAATGTGGCGTAATCATCATTGTTGAAATAAGCAACTAATTACACTAGAAGACCAAAACAAGCTTTCACTTAAAACGCTTCAATTACTCATTTGCTCACGATTTGTGTGTTGCGTTCATTCAGACTTGAGTTTATGTAACTGAATTTATTGAAAGATGTACCTGAAAATGTCATCGTTATTATGCACTATTCATTTTTCTCTAAAGGTTCATTAAGAAATGTTCCGAGTCGAACGCTGTAAAAGCACAAAAACAGCCGCTTGCTCTCTGGCTCAGGCAAAACAAAGGAAAAAAAGGTTGTTCTCCTCGCTAAATTGCATTTGCATCACTTTCTTCAAAAACCTCTGCCACGTTTGTGCAGGTACATTTGTTCTACACAAAATATTAGTCCATTTATGTAGATTTGTTGATCATTCAGCAAATCAGAGAAATATTATATATATATTTATATTTATATTCCATTGTTTTAATCTCTGCGTAAAAGTCTTCATGAAATTGGAAACAAGGCAGCAGCAAACTGGGAAAGGACTAACGATCTAAAATCTCGTCTACCGACGAAGGCTCTGATTGGCAGATATGGTTGTCAGCACACATTTTGATAGGCTCAGGACTGAAGTCTTCTTAATTGGCATCAGAAAGAGGATGAGATCACGTTTCTCGGGTCAGATCCTGGGCTCTAGCCTGCTTTGCAGGAAGGCTCTTATGCCTCCGAGAGGCCGCAGGTCGTTCTGGTGTTTGCGCCGATCAATGAAGGAGATGAGTCTAGAGGTATCGATGCATTCGGCAGAGCGACGGCCACCTCCGGGTCTCAGCCAGGGATCCTGCAGGCAGGTGGCAGCTGGGGGCCGCTTGGAAGGTTCGGTCCTGAGAAGCAGGCACATGAAATCCCGTGCCGCCTGGCTCACGCCCTGGAAGTAGTCGTCGGGGAAACTGAAGTCTAGGCGACAGATGTTGAGGCACGTCTCCTCCATGCTCTCATCTAAGAACGGAGACGCCCCGCTCAGCATCACGTACGTCACCACGCCCAGACTCCATAAGTCAGAGGAGAGAGAGACGGGATCCCCCAGAACCAGCTCGGGGGCCACAAACTCTGGGCTGCCCAGCAGAGGGTGAACGTAAGGAGACAAGTTCAGCTGCACTGCGTCACCAAAGTCCGTCAGTTTCACCATCGGCTGGGAGGGGCTCTGGTCCACCACAAGGTTTTCAGGCTGATCAGAAAGTGGGAAATTAGCATCACTTTTTAAGTAGGATTGTGCAAAGAATGATTTTTAAAATAAACTAGTCTGTAGGTTGTCTGAATGACCAGTTCTATAACTCTTGTAGGGAAGCCCTGAATAAATAAACTGATTTTCGATCCACCAGATCTCGCATGTTTCTTAAAGGGATAGTTCACCCAAAAATGAAAATGCTGTCATTAATTACTCCCCCTCATGTCGTTCCAAACCCGTAAGACCTTCGTTCATCTTCGGAACACAAATTAAGATATTTTTTTATGAAATCTGAGAGCTCTCAGACCCTCCATAGACAGCAATGCAACGCAACTGCAATGTTCCCAGGTCCAGAAACGTAGTAAAAACATCGGTAAAACAGTACACGTGACATCAGTGGCTCAACTTCAGTTTTGCAAAGCTACGAGAATAATTTTTGTGCGCAAAGAAAACAAAAATAACAATTTATTCAACCCTTTTTCTCCCCAAGTTACTATTTTCCACCATTTTTGAGAGTACATGATGCATGCGTGCGCTTTCCCCAGAACATAATCAACTTAATCGGCGTTGTCTATGTTCAGCATGCACCCATTTTCTCCTTAACGTAAACAACACTGTTGCACACATGCATCGTGGTTCTCTCCAAAATGCCAGAAGACGGTAACTTAGGGAGAAGAATGGTTGAATAAATAATTTTCATTTTCTTTGTGCACAAAAAGTATTCTCGTAGCTTCACACAATTGAAGTTGAGCCACTGATGTCACATGGACTGTTTTACCAATGTCCTTGCTACATTTCTGGGATAATATCTTAATTTGTGTTCCAAAGATGAACAAAGGTCTTATGGGTTTGGAACGACACGAGGGAGAGTAATTAATGACAGAATTTTCATTTTGGGGTGAACTATCCCTTTAAGAAGTACCCAAACAGGACGACATCCTTTTGTTCAAAAACATCTATCTAAAGGTGTATTGCTGCAGCAGTGCTTTAAAAATGAATTTAGAAACATAAAACTTCTAAAGAGCATGCTGCCAGCATGTTAATTAAAATAAACACATTCAATAGACAGTGATAATTCAAAGGGCTTTACATAAAAATAAAACATAGTAATCATGCAAGCATTCATAAGAAAAAATAAAATAACACAATTTAGTATATATTTTTTATTAACATATTTATTGCTTAATTATATTTCTTAATGTTTTATATTTTATTTATTAATTGTTTATTATTTATTTGATTACATGTATTTATTGATACTTTATTTTTTATATATTAACACATTAAAAGAGACAATTTTATAAGTATTTAATATAAAGTGATATGTAATTTATTAGGTATATATTAGGTATGTAACACTAACCTTTAAATCCAGATGAACTATTCTGCAGTTGTGCAGGTATTGCAAAGCTTCTAAAATGTCCCGGAGGTAAAAGGCCACTTTTTCCTCAGTGAGGTTCCCCCAGCTCACAATGTAGTCCAGTAGACGGCCCTGATCAGACCTGTGCAATCACACAATACACATGGTCACATACATATCTGAGTGTGTGACAGTCCATTCTGATATTAAAGTGTGTGTGTTGTGTGTATGTGAGCTCTCACATCTCAAGGACCAGTGCATAGCTGCTGGAGGTCTCAAAGGTGTCCAGTAGTCTGACTAGGTGAGGGTGCTGGAGTCTCTGTAGGACGTTGAACTCGTGGGTGACCTGGTCTCGCTTCATGAGTTTCTTATTCACAAACTTGACCGCTACTGTGCGCTTTGATCCCCTCTGGTCACAACGTTTTACTACAGAGAACCTTCCCCTAAGAGAGAGAAACAACATTAACACAATTGCAATGTTGCTCTGGTTTTTATAGAGGAATCCATGTGATATCAAAACTGTGTGTATAAATTCCCATGAGTCTCACCTGCCCAGCTCTGCTACCTCAGTGTAGAAGGACTCAAAGTTGTCTTTCCACATGACCCGGATTCCATCGCTAGTAGTTCCTGTGAAAAGCAGTCCAGTTAAGTTCATAGCCTTGCACAAATAAATCTTTGAAACGCCAGGTGGACTGTTTGCATTGCCAGTTTGTATGAGAACACATTCTTACCCAACACTCTGAGACTGGCTGATGATATCACACTGCCTATGTCATTCGTTGCAATGCAGGTGTACATGCCATCATCCTCTGAGGTCACACCTACAATACGCAGAGTGGCCTCGCCAGTCTCACTGTGATGCAGCGGAAAGAAATAATGATTTATGCAGAAAACAAAATCATTACATTAGCAAAAACTGAGTTTAATAACTACAAAAAAACAGAATAAGATCAATCTTAATCAGTATTTTGTTCTTGCTTGCAGAAGAAAAAATAGAATATTTAATCAAACAACTATTTATCTTATTACATAAATTAACAAAAACTTACTGAGGTCCTTAAAACAAAGCAGTATATAAATGTATATTGTTACATCCCAAGATGTAATTACTTTTTATTTTGTTATATTTGTGCAGAATTTGATCTTGCTACTGATACAGTTTGCATTTTTGTCAGTGTTTTGTTTTCACTCTCTCTCTCTCCTCCCTCTACTCCATGCAAAGCTTAATGAAGATCAGCTGGTCCTAATTGTCATCAACTACTGGCTAGCTCTGATTGGCTGCTGGAGGGAGAGCTTGTGGATAAAGCTGGAGACTCCCTGTGAAGATGCCCCTTCTTTGCCTTCGCTGCCTCCTGAGACTGTTTTCTCCTGTCCCAGACATTATCACATGTGCTAACAGTTGGTCTGTTGGCCTTCTGGTTGTTAGTGTACAACATATTTACCTTTGAATCTTTGAAGAGATGTTGTTGCTCTGGTTTACTCAGGTAAATTCACAACTTGAGATTTACAGGTGCATCTCAATAAATTAGAATGTCGTGGAAAAGTTCATTTATTTCAGTAATTCAACTCAAATTGTGAAACTCGTGTATTAAATAAATTCAATGCACACAGACTGACGTAGTTTAAGTCTTTGGTTCTTTTAATTGTGATGATTTAGGCTCACATTTAACAAAAACCCACCAATTCACTATCTCAACAAATTAGAATAATTCATAAGACCAACAAAAAAATTTTTTTTTGTGAATTGTTGGCCTTCTGGAAAGTATGTTCATTTACTGTATATGTACTCAATACTTGGTAGGGGCTCCTTATGCTTTAATTACTGCCTCAATTCTGCGTGGCATGGAGGTGATCAGTTTGTGGCACTGCTGAGGTGGTATGGAAGCCCAGGTTTCTTTTCCTCTTGACAATACCCGATAGATTCTCTATGGGGTTCAGGTCTGGTGAGTTTGCTGGCCAGTCAAGCACACCAACACCGTGGTCATTTAACCAACTTTTGGTGCTTTTGGCAGTGTGGGCAGGTGCCAAATCCTGCTGGAAAATGAAACCAGCATCATTAAAAAGCTGGTCAGCAGAAGGAAGCATGAAATGCTCCAAAATTTCTTGGTAAACGGGTGCAGTGACGTTGGTTTTCAAAAAACACAATGGACCAACACCAGCAGATGACATTGCACCCCAAATCATCACAGGCTGTGGAAACGTAACACTGGACTTCATGCAACTTGCGCTATGAGCTTCTCCACCCTTCCTCCAGACTCTAGGACCTTGGTTTCCAAATGAAATACAAAACTTGCTCTCATCTGAAAAGAGGACTTTGGACCACAAGGCAACAGTCCAGTTCTTCTTCTCCTTAGCCCAGGTAAGACACCTCTGACGTTGTCTGTGGTTCAGGAGTGGCTTAACAAGAGGAATACGACAACTGTAGCCAAATTCCTTGACACGTCTGTGTGTGGTGGCTCTTGATGCCTTGACCCCAGCCTCAGTCCATTCCTTGTGAAGTTCACCCAAATTCTTGAATCGATTTTGCTTGACAATCCTCATAAGGCTGCGGTTCTCTCGGTTGGTTGTGCATCTTTTTCTTCCACACTTTTTCCTTCCACTCAACTTTCTGTTAACATGCTTGGATACAGCACTCTGTGAACAGCCAGCTTCTTTGGCAATGAATGTTTGTGGCTTACCCTCCTTGTGAAGGGTGTCAATGATTGTCTTCTGGACAACTGTCAGATCAGCAGTCTTCCCCATGATTGTGTAGCCTAGTGAACCAAACTGATAGACCATTTTGGAGGCTCAGGAAAACTTTGCAGGTGTTTTGAGTTGATTAGCTGATTGGCATGTCACCATATTCTAATTTGTTGAGATAGTGAATTGGTGGGTTTTTGTTAAATGTGAGCCTAAATCATCACAATTAAAAGAACCAAAGACTTAAACTACTTCAGACTGTGTGCGTTGAATTTATTTAATATACGAGTTTCACAATTTGAGTTGAATTACTGAAATAAATTTAAATAAACTTTTTCACGACATTCTAATTTATTGAGATGCACCTGTAAGTTCAAACTTTATAATTGTCATTTTTGGAGCAGTAGGGAGGTGGATGCCATTTTTTTTAATGTTCATGTTTTCTCCTGTTTTTGGTTAGAAGGGGAGTAAGATAAGACTTCTGTTGTTTGTTTTTAACTTTGTTTTGTGAGTTTAGAAAGTACTCCTCCCTAAAGCCGGCTCACACTGTGTGATTTTGGCCCCGTTTTTGAAAAAAAATTAAAATCCTAAAAGATTCCTATAATCCTAGGCTAAAATCTGTAGTCTTTGATCGCTGGTTTGACATGTTCACTGACAGCCGATTAATGGCTGTTGCGATCAAATTTCACCTCCAACGAAATTCTGGCAGTGTCAGAAGATTTGGCGCACAGTCCTGCAGTGTGACTACCCCTACGATGAATGTCAAACTGTCTCCGTTTTTCAAGACAAGCTATGAGCAGAATTAATGCTAGAGAATTATTCTATCAGCCATAAACTCCGGCGCTCCGTCCTCCGCTCACGGAATTCATCTGATATGTTGCCTTTTCTATATAAACACTGGTTGCGCTGCTGTTTTCATGTGGGTGTGTAGAGCTGCATACACTATTCTTCTTAAATACGCCGGTATTGCCGCTGTTCATATACTTTTCATGATAGCCAACTTTTCGGTCTCGCATGCAATGCAGTTCGCAGTCACTGGATGTGTCCGGACAAGTTTTCTTGCGAGCACCTGCTTTTAACTCGTCTTGACTGTCGTACAGTCTGACATTAATGACAACTGAGATCCCATAGTGTGACACGATCGTCATGTTCGTACAGTCTGACAAGTACAATCCTAAAGGACTTTTTAAAAAAAAAAAAAAAAAAAAAAAAATCGCACAGTGTGAGCCCGGCTTTAGTTAGAACTTTTATGTTTGTTGTTTTGGCCTGGTCCCCTCCCGAAGCTTTATTTGCTCCCCTCTTTGTACCTTTTTGTGAGCTTGTCAAATAAACCACTTTTCCTGAGTGTTACAAAAATCTGTGTGATTGATTTTTTTTTTGTGGAGTGCTGGGACAGGAGAGAGGAGCTCCTGGTTGCCTATTAAGAGTTTTTTTTTTCCTCTCTCTTGCAAATTCAACCTAATTTTGCTTGGCTTGCTTTAAATGCCCTGATCTTTTGTCGATATGCCTCCAGCACCAACTCGTATGCTCTCAACACGGCTGCTTTCACAGCGTCACAGTCCAACGATTCCTCAATTGGCAAAGCAGCACATACCTCTTGTGCTTTGCCAACGAGGTTACACTACAGCAGTAAAGCCCACATGTAGATACCTGCCTCTACTAACTTGCTATACAACTCCTCTTTTATTGCTTGTTTACGTGCGCCTCTAGAAACTGTCATGTTATAAAAGTCAGCTATTAAAAGCAATCATTTTTTCGACAACAGTTGAACTCCAAAGAAGGAGACAGAGTGAACTTTATCAAATCGAAATCCATATTTTCAATAATATAGAACTTCCTCACACACCAAAGTTTAAAGCAGCCAAACAAAACTTACCTATACATCTAATAACGAGACAGTGGAGTTTGCAATAATGAAATATAACATAGACGTTCGAATTCGCATAATTTTAACAGATGGACGAGCCCCCAATTGTTACCCCCCTCCTGACCATAGACTAGTAAGGCACGTAACAATATTAATAAAATACTGTACGCATATCACCAAAACTGAAAGACATTTTTTTCTCCTAAATTTTTCTTTGTTTGTATGCACCTGTAGGCTATGCTAAAGTGGCCGTTGTTGGTGAGTGTTTTCTGATCGGGTCCCTTCCATGTGACTGTGGCTTTGGGGTGGCCACACACTTTACACCTCAGAGTGACACACTCCCCTTTATCACAGGTCACATCACTCAGGGGGACGAGGATCTCCGGGGGAACTGGAGGAAAAAAATCTACATCAACCCCTTATTATGTTTATGACTTTTTTTTTTATTCTAAACAAACAGAATGATGGACTTAATAAACATTTTGAACTTACCATCATAGATATAATTGGGATTTAGAAGCTGCAAAATGGAAAACAAAGTTTTGAGCATACATTTTTCTGAGGGATGTTTCTAGAAAATAACATTAGAGACAGATTTGTGTGTGTTTTCATTAGGGTTACCTTTACAGAGACCTTGTTGGTTAGTCCCTCTCTGGATTTCCTGTATCCATTTTCAAGCTTGGCCTCCTTTTTATTTTCCTTCTCTCTTTTCTCTGACTTCTTTCGAATACGGAGGGATGTATGCCATGATGATGATTTCCTGCTGGAAAGTGAATGTTTAAAATAATTACAACATGTTAAATATCCAACAGATAATAACCACTAAAGGCATGTAACAAAAATAGTAGAATGTGTTATGTAAACGGTTAGAGGCGAGCTCTTACTTAATGGTCCCCTCTGGTACATCAGGGATAATGGCGGAGGTGTGGCCCAGCACGTATCCAGGGATCCAGCCCTCAGCGGCTGGGCATTGGTCGGTAGCGGCGCGAAACACCAAGAACATGTTGTGCTGATTGGAGGCCAGGATCTGCACCACCTCCCCTTGACCTACATTTATCTCATCCTCTTTCAGAGCCACATAGTCCTGAGTCACCAACATGGTGGAGATATTACTGCTGCTGCTGCTTTCACTCTGTGGACAAACAGACACACATACAGGTCTTAATATTAGAGACACCTTACACTTTTAACACAATACCTGTAGTGTACAACACTGTAGGTTTTCCTGAGGGTAAATTACAGTATTTCCACATTTACTTACCCTCATGGTCTGTTTAAATGTGTTTTTAAAAAGTTAGAAAATTGCTTCGTTTATTCTCTTAAAATTTCTTATAATACGTTCCAGTGACCCACCCAAAATTCAGTATATGTAAGTATTATTGAAGTATATGCAAGTATTATTATTATTGTTTAAATAAAGGTCATTATTTTTGGTTAATTTGACCATAGAAACAACATACTGTAAAAATAATAATAATAATAATTTATTGTAAAAGTAAACAATCAGAAAATTATGATACGAAAATTATTTTTATCTTTAATTTAAATAATTGTTTAATAAGGGTGAATCCCATTTCTCTGTCTTACCCCTTCCCCTTAGTTTTGCGCGTTCATGTGAGAGTAAGGGCTATCCCAATTCTCGTTTTGATCGAGGGGTAGGGCTAAGGGGAAGTGTTAGATACCCCTTAAAACCAAGCATTTTCGCGAGCTTACTTGAAACCAAGGGGTACCCAGAACACACTGCACAACCGGCAACAATGTCGGCCAGATCATCCAGAGTCCCATTTTCGGCTTAAATAATTTATTTAAAAATTACGACAGTCTTGTTTTGTGCTCTACACAGTCCTGTACATATATATTTGCAACCATGTTCTTAATTGAAACGTTTTAAAAAATCGCTAGTTTGCTACGCTAAAGTTATATCGCTGATTTGCACAACAATCGCAAAAACATCACTAATAAAACCCACGCAATCGACATACACACACTTGCAGACGGCATCTTGGAAGTTTGTGATCAACACTTGTCGCCTCTGGTGACGTAGCAGCCAGCTAGCGACGATGTACGATGGCGTAACCGTAACCAAGTGGTGTCTCATTTCATAGGGGTATGTTTTCACCCCTAGCGCTTACCACTCGGTTTCGAGGGACAAGGGCTAGGGGTAAGACGAAGGGGAAGGGGAAGGGGAAGGGGTAAGACAGAGAAATGGGATTCACCCTAAATCTTTATATGTTTTTGGGTCTCTCCCCTAGAAATAATGTAATATTTGTTATGGAGGACATTTGAAGTATTTTATCAAGTTAAAATCAGTTTTCATTAGATTAGGAAACGTTTCAGCTTGATGCTTCAATGGTAACAAAATAGAGTCTCGAGGTCTCTCAGACCCCAAACAGAACATGAGGGCTAGTATATTCATAATAAATGTATGTTTTGGATTTCATTTTTGGTATTAGATGACAAAACATTCCATAATAACTCCCATGCTCAATAATATTTACAACTTTTTATTGACAGCTTTTGATTAACCCTGCAAGTGCACTGCATTGAAAACATGCATTATTAAACAAGAATAGTCAAAGAAAAGATAAGAAACAGAAAAGACAGTGAGACAAGAATCCATGTTAGTTACAATAGCCTGTTAAATAGATCTAAAATTCGGAAGCAGATCACATGATAGGCAGAATTAAAACATCCACAGAAGTTTCCTGCATTAGGTTTGAGATTAACAGTATTAAGATGCGGTTACATTAGCAAAATTGTGTGGACAAAAAAGCCCAGTGTCTATTGTCAATAGTGTAGTGAATCGATTTATGAAGCAAAGCTCACCAAGAAGTCACTTTTAAATTAAGCAGCTTTCTGTGGTCAATGTAGCAAATCCATGTGTCTAATTTGAACCATTAAAGGGTTAGTTCACCCAAAAATGAAAATTCTGTCATTAATTACTCACCCTCATGTCTTTCCAAACCCGTAAGACCTTCGTTCATCGCCAGAACACAAATTAAGATATTTTTGATGAAATCCGAGAGCTTTCTGACCCTACATTGACAGCAATGCAACTACCATGTTCAAGGCCCATAAAGGTAGAAATGACATTGTTAAAATAGTCCATGTGACATCAATGGTTCAACCTTAATTTTATGAAGCTAAGAGAATACTTTTGTGCACAAAGAAAACAAAATAACTTCATTCAACAAATTCTTCTCTTCCAAGTCAGTCTTTGACGTGCGTTCTGATGTAGAACCCTGGATGTGCTGCGCATCGTGGTACTCATGAATGTGTCAAAAACTGACATGGAAGAGTAGAATTGTTGAATAAAATCATTATTTTTGTTTACTTTGCACACAGAAGTATTCTCGTAGCTTCATAACATTACAGTTGAAGCACTGATATTACATGGATTATTTTAACGATGTCCTTACTACCTTTCAGAGCTTTGAACATGGTAGTTGCTGTCTATGGAGGGTCAGAAAACTCGGATTTCATCAAAAAAATTGTGTTCCGAAGATGAACAAAGGTCTTACAGGTCTGGAACGACATGAGGGTGAGTACTATCCCTTTAAGAAATCTGTGTCCAGAAATCTTTCACCCTGATGCAAAATTCCCGCTCGGGGTGATTCCTATTGAAATTACTGTATTTCACCCACGAATATTCAAACAACAGTAAGCGTGACCATACTTTTAGTCTTTTGGAAAAGCTGATTTTCTTGTACATATCAGAAAGAAAGCTTGAAGTTAAGAGCTTCTTTTTAAGGAAGGGAAAACCTAGTTCTTGTTTTACAACTCTATAAACAGTTAGTGTATCTGGCCAGAAGCAGAACTGTGTTAGAATTCTGAGATGCAGAGCAAAGGATCTGTTGGAAGGCCACAGAGTAGAAACCAGGTTAGAAGAGGCAGAAATCAGACAGAATCCAGGTGGGTTAGAGAGTCATTCATGAGGGAAGACAGGAGCAGAGTTGAGCTGAAGCGCTGTGGTCGACCGGGGCAGGAGTGTGTCTCTTACCCCGTTGCTCTGAATGGACTGGACAGATTGCTCACTGGCAGAAGAGCAGGTACTCATGCGGTCTGCGTCCTTACTGTGGGTGGAATGCCGGTGACTTTGGTTTTGGTTTAGCCGTCCCAGTGTGTCACATGCTTCCCCGGGGAAAGTAAAGGAACCAGGCCTGCTGGCAGGGGATGCGGGAACGGAGCTCCAGAACGAGGTGGAGCTGCCGCCCGTCTTTGGCCCAGGACTGCAGGGTGGGATGGAGTCTTTAAAAGCTGGTGTGGCTAATGGGGAGGCCATGGGCGAGACCGTTCCAGGTCTGGGTTTGACCAGTGCTAGTGGGGCCACGGTGGCTCGAGGAATCTGGGCTTTGCAGACTTCATCCCTGCTCTCTTTGGAAGCACTTTCTTTAGAGTCCGTCTGTTTGGGGTGAGGGCTCGCAGGAACCTTCACCTTTGGATCAGGCTCTGTGGTGCAAGAGGGTGAGGGACCCCTGGAGAGAGGTCTTGGGGACATACCTGATATTTTGTCGGGGCCGTCAGGCTCGTGGGCTCCGGGCCCCAGGGCGGGAGAGTGATGACGGAGTGGTTGAGGCAAGCGCGAGGGCTGGGGGATACGGGAGGGGCGGGAGCGGGAACCCGACCCAGCCGGGGCCCCTCCACCGGGGACCATGACCTGACCCCCGCTACCTCCAGCCTCGACATGGTTCCTCTGGTAGTCTATAGGAGATGTAAGCGCTACAGGAGGAAAGACATCTAGTGAGGACAATGAATTTGTTCATGAGCATAACAGCTCAGATTATCCAGATTTTAGGAGGGTGAAACAGGCAAAAAAAGACTTGCAAAACCAACCTAAAGATACTGTAAGCGAAAACTTTACAATGAGGATCAATTCATTAGCATTAGATAATGCATTAGACTTCATGAACTTGACATGTATATAACACTTTATTAGTTCAAGTTCAATTCAAGATGATTTCTAGATTATTTAAAGACTTCTACAGGTATGTGCTTAAAAGTATTGCTAGTTGCTGTACCATTGAGGAAATTGCATTGGCTCTCCAGGATTTGGCTGATCTGCAACATCCAGACTTGTCGGACTCCAGGGTGGCTTGAGTGCAGAATAAAGGCCTCTTTACTGCCATTGGACATTCTGGAGGTCAGTGCGAATTTAAATGGGTCTCCATCCACACTATCCTCAAGCCCCAGACAGCTCACCTACACACATACAAACAATGTTCTGATCTTCTTTATACAATTTTAGATTTATCACCAAATCTGGCACGATAAAATTAGAAACCAAGAAACTGTCAGACGAGGATGCCTGTACCTTGATGCTGTATTTGTACAGGAAACCAGGCATCGAGAAGCCCCTCTTTTTATCTAAAGGTTCACTGAAGATGACAATCTGCTCAAAGAGGAAGACTCTTCTCTCTTTCATTCTGTTCAGCAGGCCACCATCCGGTTCAGCCACCATGAAGGTGTCCTGCAGGAGGAGACGCCCCTGAGCAATGATCTTTCCCTGTGAAGGACAGAGAGACTGATCAAATGAATTAATTCACATGTAAAACACTACAATTATTCTTGATGATAATCTCCTGATAAAAAAAAGGTCACAGCAATCTTACATCAAATCCCTGGAGTCGACCAACATTCATCATGTCGTTGCATCTTTTTGGTACAATGCACATGACCTCAACTGCTTTCTACAACACATCAATAACTTCATCAGTATAAATACATACAACAACCAATCAATATATAAATATACATATATTGATTGCTTGTACATATATAAACACAAGTTTGGAGTCAATACGTTTTTTTTTTAAGACATTTATTTATACTTTTATTTGAGAAGGACACAGTAACTTGATCTAAAGTGACTGTAAATATATTTATGTTACAAAAGATAAAGATTTCTACTTTTAAACTTTCTATTCATCAAAGAAAAAATATTAAGCCGTTACTAAAACTGTTTTCAACATTGATAATAATAAGAAATGTTTCTTGAGCTGCAAATTTGCATATTAGAATGATTTCTGAAGGATCATGTGACGGAAGACTGGCGTAATGGCCATTGAAAATTCAGCTTTGCATTCACAGGAATAAATTACATTTTAAAATAGATTAAAATAGAAAACAGTTTTAATTGCAATAATATTTTACATTATTGTTGTTTTTACTGCATTTTTTGATCAAATAAATCATTTATTTGACATTTTTTGATCAAATAAATGCAAACGTGTTGAGCACAATACACATTACAATAGGACAAAAACATTTAAAACACCTTATTGATCCCAATCTTTTGAATTGTAGCATATAGCATAGAAAAAACTAACCTCCAATTCTACTGAATCAATTCCAAATTTTTTGGAAAATTTGAGGAAATCCTGTAAATAAAAAAACAGAGACATCAGAATCATGATTAGACTAACAACTCTGTCAATAGGGCTAAAACAATGAGATGCAGTGGACCAGATGGACAAACCTTAAGCAGCAGCTGGTACTTCATGATTCTCTGCACGGGTTTAATGAGCAGATCAGTGATCTGAAGCCTGTGACCCAGACACTGCTTCAGATCCTGCAAGAGAGGATCAAAAACGGATCTTGATACTTACATGTAATGCATTTATTCAATATGACATTATAAATGTTTCATTACATTCTATGTGATTTCTATTTGGTGGTATACTGACATAAATGCAAAATATATTTGATAAGGAAATGCAAGCTCTGTAATGGGCAGAAATTATGTTCAAATCAGACTAAAGACTTAAGTTACGCACCTCAAAATAGGTGTCTATATACTCTGAGACAATGTGCTCAGATTTAGGTTTGTTCTGGCAGTAAACAATGTACATGTGCAGTCTCCGCTCCTGAAAGGCATGATGAGTTCATGAGTAAGCACAATATCATATTACAGAAAAAAAGTTTGATTGGTTGCCTAAAAAAGCTTAAAAATTGTACATGTTTGACGAAGAGAGGGCCGAGCCGGTCAGGATCCTCAAGGCACTTCTCAAGCTCTCCCAGAAAGAAGCTGAAACATTAAGGATTAAAAAATCTCTTCAATCTCTGTCATAAATTTGCTGAAAATGAACTGCCATAAAATTGCAGATTTCCCCCCCCATCAATGTCCATCATTTAAAAATAACTGAAAATATAATACTTACTCTTTGTGCCAGTCGTATATCTGCTGAATGTTTCCAAAAACTATTTTGTCTTTTCCTTTCATATCATCTGGAACTCCATCCTCCCTCATCCTGGTCATGTAGCCCTACCAGACAAACACAACATGTATGAGCTTCAGGTCTAGTCACGTGACCACTCCCTGTATCTCAGCATCCCATGAACAGTATTCATTTACCTCCACGACCAAACTGAGATCTCTCACATAGTCCCTCTCTGTCTCGATCAGTTCCCGCAGGACATAACTAAAAGGAGAAAGGGGATACATGTTATAGACACTGACAATGATTGAGGACAATAACAGAGAGAGAGAGAGAGAGAGAGAGAGAGAGAGAGAGAGAGAGAGAGAGAGAGAGAGAGAGAGAGAGAGAGAGAGAAGAGCATGATGACATACTGCCGTCTCTTGAGGAAGCCGGTCTTGCGTTCCTCTAGCTCATCGATCGGAGAGGAGGAAGAGAGGAGGGAGTTATCAGATGGGTTGAAAGAGGGGCTGCTGCTGTCCCCTTGCTCCATAGACAAAGAGCTGGGTCTGTCCTCCAGAGCCTGTGTGGACATGAGAAATCAGTCCAGTCAAATAATATGATTGTAGTATTGTATTATATATATCTGTGCACTTCTTACCATTTTGCTTTTGACTAGCTCCTCAATGGCACTGACTAACTCTGCAGCGCTGGGGGTCTCAGAACTGGAGGGTCGGACGGAGAGACGGGAAGAGGTCTGCAGAAATAAAGAGAGTGAAAGAGGGAAGAAAGCCACTGAATGACACATAAGAAATATGAACCATGTGGAGCTAAACTGTAATCGGGATTCATTCAGGCATGGATTTAGGATCTAGTTTATTGTCTTTGCCCTCAAGGACATATCTGCAATTTTTTGTTTATTACAGAATTTACAATAGCTTCTCGACTCAGCCTTATGTTGAATGCATCTGTAACTAACGGTAATATTATGATGATGTGTCTGGCATCACACCATTGTGAACATACAAAATCTGCATCTGCAAACAGGAGATCTTTTTTTTTTATTCATAAAGTCCCCATGAAATCAAAATGGCTTTAAAATGGCAAAAAAATGTATGTGATATCAATATATTACTCTTTAGCACACATACAATTCACAGTCTTTATCTTGCAACCAAACAGACCAGAAAATTAAATAGGAAAGAAACCTGCTGCATTTCATGGGGTCTAAAATTCATATGGATGATCACAATTGATGTTAAGAATAGGGATGCACCGAATGTTCGGCAACCGAAATTGTTCGGCCAAAAATGCGCATTTTGGATTATCGCATAAAAAAACGCTGGATGGAAACGCCAAGATGCGCATAAATTCTAACATTTGAGTAGGATACATTTTTTATCCGGTAAGAAAAAATGCGCATAAACTACGATGGAAACACATTTACCGAATAAATTCCTCCATGCACATCGAAAAAGTCATGTGACTTTGCGCTATGAGACGGGATAACTTGACTAACCAGCGGACTGATCTCGTTCACAGCATCCATATGTTGTTATGGTCATTCTGAAAAGCCTGAGCAAAGTCTGTCGTCAAAGTATTTCTGTATAATTGTCTTACATGGCTGCGTTCTCAAACAGCTGGCATCCTCCTCCGAAAGTAATAACCGCATTTATTGCGTCTCGTCTGCTCGCTCTGAGGTGCAAGTAATTTATGTAATATATGAAAATTATTATATTCAGTGGCTTCTCCTGTATTCTTAGTGATATTTAGTGCCACAGTTAACCAGGAAGTGACGATTTTGTTCTCTTTGACTCGTTGGATGGAAACGGTACTTTATTCGCAAATGTTTTATGCGATATTCCAGTTTTGCGCATAAATTTAATTCTAATCTTTGGATGGAAACATAGCTATTGACGTGATGCGATCAAATAGAGGCGTGCACTAATGCAGCAAATGTGTCTGCAGTGTTAAAGTATTTAAAACTGTCAGAGAAAGACGCAAAAATCATTACAAGCACCGACAGCAAGAGACTGTTTAGTGCTGCATCTCATGTCTCTGATGAGAAGAGGAAGGGCGATTGTTGCATGGTTACTGTGATGATTGGAATCGCGAAATGGCCTCAAACGATTAGTAAATAAACTGCAGAATGTTATGTTTTCTAATACATGCACGGACTGCATGTATTCAAATAGTGATGAGCTCACGGTGCCAGGGTTCAAAGTCCAAAGCGCAAGAAAAATCTGCGCTACAACATTGTTACTCGTCATTTGCTCAGTAACATTTTTATTCATTTTTTTTAAAAACATGTGACAATGTGATACGTGCTACAAACATCTTCCCAAATTCGTAATGAAATTAATTTAAATATCTGCTGCTGTTGTCAACAAAAAGAAGCACAGATCTTCCTGTGGGTTTCTGCCAAAATAAAATCTAAGAAAAAGCAACAACTCCATCAACATTCATAAATGTTAGTATTGAAATTTTACTGTTGTTCTATAAAATAAAAAATAAGACAATAATAATGATAATATTAATTACCCTACAACAGCTATACATTTATTATAACATTCACACAGTGTTCAAATTGGGATCTGTAATATATTCTAATGTTTTAAAAGAAGTCTCTTCTGCTCAGAAAGGCTGCAGTTATTTGTACAGAAAAAAATACATGCCTGATTCAAGAAGGGGTCTCAAAAATGGCCAAAAAATATTATTTTAGTAACTTATTACTTATTAATTTTAAGTTAAATTGTGCTTTGCTGGTATAATGTCTGATATAATGTTAAAAAATGTTCAGTGTTATGTAAATATTTTTAAATTGTTGTTTTGTAATTGATTTTATTTGAAAAGCAGGACAAAACAGTAAAAAGCACATTTTGGCGCTTTAATTTATGCAATGGCGAAACAAATGTCAAAATAGGCCTTCATGGGGGAAAAAATGCGATTTCATTTCGGTGCATCCCTAGTTAAAATTTTAATTTAATTAAATGTAATATAATATTACAGACTTTAGGTTCACAAAAGCTTGATGCTCGACACCTGAGATAGGAGGTGGGTTTCTTTACTTCAGGTTCATAAACTGGCAATCAAAAACATTCATCAAATAGTAATAGAGGGAAATCCAGCAGAAAGTCTCACCCTTGCTGTGCCTTCCAGACTTTCCAATTTGTGTCTGGGTGTGGCCTCAGGTCTGCTTAGCTTTTACAGGCCAATCAGACAGCAGAGTGAATAATGAGGGGATAAGCACAGAAGGAAGGGGGGAGGGGTGTGAATGGGCGGAGTTTGGAGGGTTGGTTAAAGGGGTAAAGAGTGAGGGTGGTCTCTGAGATTTAGAGTCATTCGCATAGACCTCGCATAGATGTTCACATTCGCATAGACCTGCACACGTACTTCTAACATCACATGTGCCCTTATACTCTGAAGCTGCATTTGAAAGTGTTTGAGGAACCCAGTCCGATCATAAATCAACTCATTAGAAGGACAATCAATCAATTAATATATATATAATTATATATATATATAATTATACACAACAACATAAAATAAGTAAAAAAAAAAAATAAGAAGATAGAAAAAAATGAAAAGGATGAGTAAGGGCATTTTGAGGTTCTAAGTTTAAATCAGAAAGATTTAAACAACAGAAAGAGTCTTGTCTAGATGAAAGTGGAATAACGGTATCTAACCAAAATGAGGAATCCGCTTCTAAAAGAACACTACTTCAAAGTGGAGTTCCCAGAAAGTGGTCTGCTTCTAAATCTCTACCAAAAAAAAAAACAAGAACCAAAAAAGACAGCAAATAAAAGTAGAAAGAAGGGGGTTCTCTGTTCTTTTGATAAGCTGGGGGTTATGGGAAAAGAAAGCAATGAAAAGTGATATGAAAGGAGGGAGGCCAGAAAGGGAGGAGTCAGATGGAGAGGTATGGGAACTGAGATAAAACAAAGACAGGACACAAATCAACGTAATGCTATGGCAAACAATACAGCCCAAACAAAACAAAAGAGAAAAACAAATTAGTGTCACAAGCTGTTCTTGAGCAGTGATGAGACCAGCTATAACTTGAGCATTTCATCCTATTGTAGCCATTATAAAAGAGACTATAGGATGACGATTTATATTCTAAGGAAAAACAAAACTCTCTCTAAGGCTGGCATTAACATGCATTTCATGTTCGGATTGTATGTAGACCAGTGGTTTTCAACCTTGTTGACTCGAAGGCGTCCCACTGCCCAATACAATATTTGAAGGATCCTCCTTCCCCCAATGTAGGATATTACCAGTATTTCTATTGTAATTATGACAAAACTGCTTGTCTTCAACTTCTAATTTAAAAGAACTGGTAGTGTTGACATATTAAACTAGTGAACCACAATTAATTTTGTTTTGTTGATCTTTATTTTAATTTAGTGTTAGATTATTTTAATATATTAATAATAATTTATTAATTTAAATACTTTTAAGTCACTTAGTGGACCCCTTGAAAGTTTGCTTGGACTCTCATTTCCCACTGGTCTAGATATTTTTAGCCATATTGCATTTACACCTTCATTCCAATACACTGTGTGACTGAACAGAAACCTGACTGCAAAACTGCAAATGGATAGTTAAAAATACTTTGTCATATCCTGCAATTTCATTAACTGCAAACCCCTCAGTAATGTTAGAAGGGGGAAAAAAAACAGGAAAAAGCACGCTTTCTTTGGGAGAGAAATGAGAAAAAGAATAATTCAATAAAAAATATGAAATTGTTGACTGATTGTGAAGAAACACATTTCAAGCTTAATAAATGTGATCAGAATACATTTAAGACCATCTCCAAATGATCCAGTCTTAAAAGCCGCGTGTTAATGCCAGGTGTGATGGGGGTCAATATAACAAGATTCCCATTTCGGTTTTAGATCAGAAAAACTGTTTTACAAAGACTGCATAGCCCAGGAGGAGATATTATTTAAAGCGGGGGCACACAGAACTGAAAAAAAACAAAAAACAAAAACCTAAATTAGTGACTCTCACTCGCACCAACCCCCCTCCTCTGTCGCCCCCCTCTGCTCTGTCATGTACCGGCTCACCTTGTCATCCTGTGCATCCGGCTGGAGGAGGCTGTGCTGCTGGATGGCCATGGGTGGAGGAAGTGGCACAGTATCAGCTCCTTCCTCTCCCTCTTCCTCTCCACAGCTCTGCATTCCTGACGACGATGATTTGGAGAGAGTTCCGCTGCTCAGACCCTCGTTACGCACCCTCTTTGGAGGTTCAGGGACAAAACCATAAATTAGGCTATATATTCAGAAAGCCAGTAAGACCAGCTTTGAAAAAGTATGAATAATATTCAAACCTCTTCCATAGTCTCATCCTGTGGCGTGGCTGCGCTGTCGTCAGAGTCTTTCTGCGAGCCTGCGTCTGCGCTCTTTCTGACATCACGGCTCTTCTTGTGTTTGTGCGCCAGCTTCTTCACGTGGCCGTCGGCTTTACCACTGCTGAGTCTCCTCACAGGGCTGGTCAGCCATTTCCTTAATGTGTTGCCAGTGCGTTTGGGCCCAGGGGAACTCTGGGAGCCCATCACATGACCTGGCTGCAGGGTGGCAGAGGAGCCTGGCAAGATGGCATCGTTACTGCACACAGAAAGCGCGTCTGGAAAAATACAGAAAAGCTTGTGATTATTATCTGACACAGGTCTGTGTGGATTATTGGGAAGAGTTTCAGACATTTGCCCACCTTTGTGGTTAAAGATGCCCTCCATCTCCATGCTGCTGCGTGAGTGGGCGATACAGAGCATGGCACAGGGAACCAGGCCTTCCAGGGCAGGGGAACGGTCAGTGGTCCGCACCAAGCACCAGTCCGGCTTATCGTGGAGCCTCTCTAACACCTCTACCGTCTGTCCCCTTCGCACCATCAGTTCATTACTGTTACCGGCCATGAAGTCATGGATGACCACTGTGAGCTCACAACCACCTGACAACTGAAGAAGAAAAGGCAAGCAAAGAGCAATGTTTTTAGTCATAGTGACTCTTTAGATCAAAATGTCATTTAAATTTGGTCAATATTTTGCCATGTCATAATCATTCATTTTACAAAACTAAAATGAAAAACTTTCAAAATAATAATATAAATACTGTAACAGTATATACAGTACATCATAACATTTTCATCAGTAATTTTACTGAGATCAACATTAGAAGCTCTGAAAGGTTTAAGTGTCCTTCTCATAGACAGGAGGTGTATCCTCACCTTGTCGCTGTCCAGTGTGTTCTGTGAGGTCCTGGAGGCCAGTGAGATGGTGTCTGGCTGACTGCTGCCATCACCCTGACTGTCCAGATCCTCTCCATCCCTGCATACATAAAGACACAAAGGAAATTAACTCCTAGTAAGGTTCCACATACTAAGAAAATTCATAGAAAAACAAATCCAGCAACAGTAAAATGAAGCTGAAGGGTAAAAATGACAAAATAATATTAGAAAGAATAATAAGAATATTCAAGTAAGAAAAGAGATGTTTCACTGGCCTGGGGGTGTATCTGCGACCCTTGTGTTTGGCTGTGGAGGATTTGGGGATGTGTATGGGCTCCTTCAGCGCCCCCTTCAGATGCACAGTGCGCTCCTGAATCACTTCACGGATGTGCTTTATCCAGTCCTGTTTGTTCTCAATACTGGACGCCTGTGTTTATGTGTGTGGAGAAAGAAAACACAGAGAAATACAAAATGTTGAGTAAGAGTACACATTGATTTTCTGTTCTATGGTGAACTAAGGGTGAGTTATCTGTGTGGCTGTACTCACCATGGATCCATGTTTGCATCCCTGACTTAGCTTCATTCGAAATATAGAAATATACAAGATTTTACTGCTTTATAAAATGCCATATCATACTGCATGAGACAATGGCCGGTAAGACATAGGGACAACATTAATAAACATATTTTGTGATAATTTAGAGCCAATTTTGCCAACGTGTTGTGATACATGGCTTATACATTAGTCACTGCCATTTGAAGATGTAAATAGTGATTAATAAGTAGAATTTAAAACTATTTTTCAAACAAAAAGAATATCAGCTACTGTCTTTATATACATACATATTATATAGTTTAATATATTTTATTTTCTTTTTGTGAAAAAGGTATAATATATTTAAACGATAAGATATATGCGTGTTTGTGTGTACATGTGTTTGTATTTTTTTATATGAAATACATGACACTGAATGATTTAAGCAGATAATTTTTATCAGCTTATATGATGTAAACCACACATAAATGGACAGTAAATAACTATGCAATTTTGTCACATTTCACTAAAGAAAGTTTTGAGCACAGTAGCCTTACAGTTTTAATGCAGCATGCAGTCAATTAACAGTTACTGTGAGACAGAAGCCACTTGCAATGCATATAAGCCACCACCAGGAGAGACTATTCTTGGTTTTTGTTTCCTTGCACTTTATTAACATGCAGTCAGAACCAAAGTTGCAAGTGCTCAAATCTTCCCATAGAACCACTGTCATCGTTTGATACAAATAAATTTTTGTTGTCATTAACATTCTCTTAGGTGTTCTATTTTTAAGTAATATTTCATGTCAAATCATATCAAGAGCACCTGAGGCATGCTGTCGCTTACTACAGAAAATAATTGACTTTCCCTTCCCCAGTTAGTAAAAACAAGTCTTCACACTGAATATGAGGATTTTACCAATATTCAAACTTTTACTTGTTAAAGTGCATAAGAGACAAGCTACACAGAGATGCGCCGTAGAAAGCTGGAGCAAAACAGTGCCATGCTTGTCAACAGAGCAAGAGCAAGTCAAAAAGAGGGTTACCTTGAGGACAATCTTGTTGTCTGAAGTTGGGGTCCGTCCAACCCAGAGGGCAAATTTACACGGATCTCCTTCCACATGCTCAGTAACACCCAGTTCAGAGGTCTGCAGCCAAAACAAAGCATTTGAAACAATCAGATCCTCTGCATAAAAATATGTTTCTGTGCTTTAATCTTGATGTGAAACTTACAAAAAGCTTGCTCTTGTAGATGTACTTGCTCCTGCCATTGGAGTCTTTAACCTCCTTGCTGAAAATCAGTGACATTTCAAAGAGGAACAGGTGACGTTCCCGTCCCTTACGGATCAGGGTCTTGGGATCCCACACCTGGAACGCCTCCTGCAGGATCAGTTCTCCCTGGGACTCAATGTTCTCGTCAAACCCTGAAGACATTCACTGCCATCAGAAACCGTTTCATATGTGTCTTTGTGTGTCTGTGTGTGTCCACTCACCTTCAAGCATGCTCAAGTGCATGGCGTCATTGGCTCTCTTGGGAACACTGAGCATAACCTCCAGGCCGTCTTTGATTTCACCTTTGCCTTCCTCGCAACACGTCAGGAGCTCCTACAAATGCAAACCGAATTACCACTAAGTGGTTACAATCAAACCATTCTGTAAGTTTCGGATGAATTCACGATGTTTTTACCTTGAGGAGCAGCTGGTACTTGGTTATTCTCTGAACAGGTTTGATGAGGTATGATGAGATGGAGTTGGCCAGGCGATGCCTCTGTTGGATTTCCTGTAACAGGAATTTTAATACACCGACTTTCACAATTGGGATTCAAATTGGCTACTGACAGGAAGAGATGATGAATGATCAAAATGAATAATATACATTAATCATAACAGAAACATGCAACTCACGTCAAAATATCCTCCAGCATGCTCAAGAATAAGTTGAGTGGAGTCTGGTTTGTTCTTGCAGTAGTTCACGTACATTTGGAACTTATCGGCCTGAAGAAAGATGAAAGAGGCATTTCATTTACCTTAATCTGAAAGAAGCAGATACAATATTAGTATTCAAACACAATTAACTCTACTCACCCAAGTCACAAAACAGTGGCCCACATCTTCAGGAAGCTGCTCGTACTTCTCCAGCTCTTTGAGGAATATACTGGTGACAGAAAGAAAAAAAGAGTGATATATATGAGCCACTTACAGAGGAAGGGAAACTAATTAATTTGATTTTGGACGGGAAAATTTATTCTTTAAAAAACGAATGTTATTCTTAAAAAAATGTTTCAAGCATTTGCATTTAAAATTAACTCACTTGTGATGGAACTCGTAGAGGTCCTGCATGTTACCAAAAATTATATGCTCTTTATTAACGATCCCTGGTGGGATTTCCTCCACGCCACTGGTCATCTCCCACAGATATGTCTGAATGAGAGGAAAAGGTTCAAATTGACAGATTTATTTACATCGTAGTCTGAAGTAAGGATTTTATCGTGATTTGCTTCAAAATTCCATAATTCAGGACAAAAGATCCAAATAAAAACTTTTATAATATACAATCAAATACTCACATCCATGCACTCTCTTAAGTCTCGCACATAAGCTTTTTCTGTCTGGATCAGCTCAGCCATGATGAAGCTATTCAAATGAAAAAAAAATAATTAATTAATTACATCAGAAAATTTAGATATTTCTCAATCTAAAAGTACAAGAATTAATTTGAATATTTCAGTGACCTTTCGGTCAACGATTAACAGTAAATAAGACATACTCCTTCCTGCGAGCAGACTTGCGCTTCTCTTCGTTAAGCTCATGGGCAGCATCTCGGAGTTTGACCTCTGACCCTGGAGCACTGGCTGGAATGATGTCCAACTGCAGGTCTTTCCTCTGGAAATTAAAAACAAGTTGTTTTAGTCCCACAGTCTTCTGACTGCATATCTTTTTCAGGACTATTCCCAACGATTATGTTTACATGCACAAATATATTCTGATAGAAGAAATAAAATAAAACAAATATTAGATGTGAACCTTAAACTGAAATAAAATATGTTGAAGTACTAAAATGACTAAAACAGTCATTAGACTAAAACAAGCACATAACAAAATTACTAATACTTAAACTAAAATTAAAATGGAAAATATTAAAATAAACCCTAATTCAAAATATGAATTAATACTTTAACAGTATGTAATTTATTGCATTTTTGTGTCATTGTTATGGACATGAATGAGAATTGTTTATTAATTTATTGTGTACAGCTACAATTAAAACAAGTGTAAACGCTTGCAAGTGTTTCTAGAACAGAACATCAGGAAATAAGTTTTAATGTATTCTGAATATGTTTATTACATACAGGAATATTCTAATAGCTGTGAATCTTGTATAAAACATTTTTTTGAAAAGACTTGAGCAGAATACTGTACAGATCTTAAGACATACTTGAAAAAGTATGAGTATGTAAAAAGGATTGACGCTTAATGCATTTTGCAAATAGTTATCTTAATCTGCTGACAGCCTGATAGCAAAAACAAACTATTTATCCAGATTATGGCTCCAAACCATGTGAACTCACTCATGCTAGCATATGATATGTCAAGACTCAAAATGATCAGATATCACACTATTATGAGAACAAAAAACACACATACTGCTTTGTTTGAGTCTGATGATATGCCGAGGGCTTTCTCTAGAGACGTGCGATACTTGTCCATGCGAAGGGAGAAGTCTCGATAGCGTTTGTCCACGGCCATGACCCATTTCTTAATCTCAGCGGCATGGGAGTGGCCCTTATCACAGAAACCATCCGCTAACTGTATCAGCAGCTTCACCCGCTCTTTGGTTTGCTGGGGACACAGGAAGAGAACAAGCTTTAGGTAACTGTAGAGTTAAAAGGTGCAGCCCAGGTGTTTGTCATCGCTGTGGTGGTACCTTGGCTGTGATGTGGAAGTCTTCGTGCTCCTTCAGAAGCTCCTGTGTGTGGTGGATGCTGGAGCCTGTGGAGGTGTGTGTGGACAGATAGAACTCACCGGTGTCATGGATCCACTCCAGAGCCTGGACAAAGAGAAAGAAACACTTTAAAATAGTGATTCATAGCAAGTGTGCTGCAGACAGTGAAGTAAAACAATGCTAAATGCAAAAACAAAACACAACTGAACATATAAATGGTTATAGGCCTTTTCCATATGTTTAGTATTAATGCCATTCTCCAAGCAAACGCTATGGCCCTAATCTGGGTTTTAAAACAACATTTTCATGAAAAGACATGCTATGGCATATGCAGACACGCACATCCCAATACACACACATACAAACAGAGGATGAAAAAGGTAAATGTCTTAATTATAATGTCTCTGTGCAGTTTAATTAGAGCCATGGCAGTGAGTCATGAGGCTGTCAGTCTCAGCCTTGGGCCAAGAAAAAGTGAATAATCAGACTGATCAGACATCAAAGGAACAGATGGAGGAAGAGGGAGACATCAAACCTGTTTGGCACTGCGTTCAAACACCACATACTGCTGACACTGGTCCAGCCTTCTCTTCCTCATGGTCCAGAAGTGCAGGACCCGATTCTCCCTTTGCAGTAACTCGTTCAGGATATCTACAAAATCACAATCATTTTTTACCATAATGTACAATGCAGTTCTGAAGCACAACACTTTGAACACCAGCGCAGATCTTTAACTGCTAGGGCAAGCCACTGAAATCATGCTAATCATTATATTCAATATGTGTTTTAACTAGTGCTCTCAATCATTAGAAATTAGTAGATACAAAATGTACAGATTATTTAATCGAATTAATCTTTTTCTGAGAACGCCCTCAAATTAAGATAATTCAAACAATATTGTGGCAGACGAGTAAATCACTGAACAGACACTACAAAGAGTTGCTTAAGAAGTTAATATCTTGTTTATTTCTTGAATTATATTGTTTATTGTGTGAAATGCACTGATGGCATGAAAATAATGATAAAATAATGATTGTTTATTTTTATTACTATTGTATTATTATTATGGTTAGCCAACCATTAGTGGATTTCAAGCAATAAACAATATATTAACTTCTACTATTATAAAAAATATTATTAAATTATTATTTTATGTGAAATGAAATTTGAGCTATTAAAAATATTTACATAAATATTTACATAAAACTATCCATTTAGTTATAAAAATTTAAGTTAAATGGGTAATTGAAGCTAAAATAGTTATTGCTTAAACTAATGGTAGGAAAATAATAACAATAATAATAAATGCATCTTATTACTACTATTATTTGATAAAATTAATGCATACCTAAAACATTTTAGACTAATGAATTCTAGTAATTAACTATTGTTCATTTAAAATTTAAATATAAAAAAATTTAATTAAATGGGCAATGTTTGAATTTCTCTGATGTAAGAAAATCAATTATTATTACAATTAAACAACTTTTTAATATCTGATAAAATTACATATACATAATTAAACTAAAAATAACTATTTAATTATTTGACTAAATAAATTTTAAATTGAGAGCACTAAAGATAAAATTGCTACTCAAGCGGATGCACTTTACAATGTTGTGTGTGTGTGTGTGTGAAGCATGAAGGTAAACTGACGATCCCCAGTGGAGTAATGCTGTCACCATTCTGCAGTAAGCTGCCCTATCTGTGCGGCGGAGGCCTAACCCATTTACGGTTTCCTTATCTGAGTCATTGTAAGCACACTCAGAACAGAACAGGGCCACATTCACAATGCACACATTCTAAACTGGGCTAAAGTGGGCCAAAGTGGGACAGCTGCTAAAAACTCAAGTGAGGGTGCAGCGCACTGCTCGACCACTAGATAGCATACCACAGCTATGTTAGATGGCTTGCAGAATGTAAAATCAACAAGCACTGGATCTAAACCCCTATGGGGAAGACAGACTGTGTTTTGTCATATCTCCAGAGAGCCAGCAGAGGGAAGACTGGTAAATAAGAGGAAAACATGCAGAGATGCAGCATCTGTAGCCTTGTGGTTTGAAAAGTGGAACAGGATTTGAAATACTACAGGGACATACGAGGGGCTCCATGTGTTTATTATATGTCTCTCTGGAATGTTTGATTGGTCAGTTGTGGTACTCTACAGTTTATACATTTTTTGCATAAAGTCCGCTAAACTGTATAATTGACTGCTAACCCAGTCATGTCTGTTGCATCACTTCACAGCCTCCTACTTCTCACAAAACCAGCTCATTAACACTAAAATGTATATTTCCTGTCCATATATTAATATATTTAGTACACATCTGTTTCATTAGCAGGATGATACACAGTCAGTTTGTATATCATCCTTTATGCAATATTTCTAAGTAGTAATCAGGACCGTTTTGACGTCAAGCTGTGGCCAGAACTCACTTTTGACCTGCTGCTCTGGTGCTTTGACGTGACTCAGCATCCCCGGCATGCTGACACTGTTTCTGTGCATGTATTTCAGGAAAACGTCAGCATTCCGTCTGGCCAACGTGCATGCCTGAAACAGAGATAGCAACGAAGAAATTACCCAAACACTGTCAAAACGGTTGTTGCAAAAACAACACTAAAAATTCAATAAATGCTCATGTTAAAAATTCAACTCTAAGCAAGGTTTTATTTCTGCTAGAGTATGCCTGCTATGCGTGTAACTATTACACACTTATGTAAGACTTGAAATTCTTTAGACCAAACTACCAGAAATAGCAACAGTACGAGTTTTATACAGCAATTACATAGTTGAATGTCCATCTACCGCTAGGGATGTAATGATGCACGTGAGACGGTTGATACAAATATGTGACAATTAAAATCGGTTGTGATGCTAAACAAATCAGAATATAATTGGGGGTAGGAGTTTATGTGAATATATCTCTGAGGGAACGGACTCTCTTTAGAAAAGTTGAGATGGTATTTTCTTTTCATCTTGCCTCTGATGCATATTAAAGTAGTGTTCATAAAGCAGCGCTGATTTGTTTACAGCAGTAACCAAGGAAAGGCTATATTACCACTGTTCCATAAGTGCCACCTGCTGGCAGAGAGTGAATTTGTGTTTTCCTTCAGACCATCTGCTGTTTTTGTTTCGTGAAGATGTGTTTTATATATAGTTTCACAAAACTGAAGTCAGACCATTTTGCTTTTGCTTCAAATTTCGAAATTATACAATCTAATTTAGATTAAAAAATTGCTCATTCAGCATCTTTGTTTGGATCATGATTAAAATACAGTGGTTGCCTCTTATTATACATGGAAACAGCACAGACAAAGCTTTAGTTTGTTTATATGAAGAGATTTATTTTATTTGTGTTTTTTATTTTATTTGGGGTTTGTTTTAAAATTTCAATTTAGTTTTGTTATTTTACATTTAATTTCACAAAGAAATGTGCAGCATTTTGTCCAAGCAATAATAAAAGGATACCTTTTCATTTATAACTGGTCTTAAATCATATTTTGTTAAAAAAAATTGTGAGAAAATCGTATTGTGAAATCAATATTGTGAATCGTATCACATCGTAAGTTGAGTGAATCGTTACATCCCTATCTACCACATTTACATAGAAAAACACCAGAAAAACAGTGACGGAAACATTTTTTTGTGTGTATGGCTGCTTATTCACATGACACAGCTGTGGCTGAATCTTCTCGAAGTTAACTCTCAAAAAGTAGCTTTCTGTTTGTAGGTAAATATTTACTTCAACTAATGATGTTTGTACTCTGTGTTAAGTATCTAGATACCATCTGTTTGTTTTACTGACTGCCTGACTTCAGATGATTCAGTCAAGTCAAGTCAAGTCACCTTTATTTATATAGCGCTTTTAACCATACAAATTGTGACAAAGCAACTGCACAATATCAAAATGGGAAAATAGTCTCAATACTGTAAAATGACAAGATTAAACACTCCATTTTCAGTAAAAGGCATTTCATTGTTGAATTCAGTGATGGCATCGTCCAGCTCAGTTCAGTTCAAAAAGTTTCTGTTCAATCAAGTCGACGATATTGCTGGAAATGAAGTGTCCCCAACTAAGCAAGCCAGAGGCGACAGCGGCAAGGAACCAAAACTCCATTGGTGACAGAACGGAGAAAAAAACCTTGGGAGAAACCAGGCTCAGTCGGGGGGCCATTTCTCCTCTGGCCAGACGACACAGCAGTAAGAGTAAGAGTAAGTAAGTAACATTCAGTAAGAGATCAATTCAGACTGTTCTGAAAGATCTGACTCATAGAATGATGTGCCCTCTGGTTTTGGATACGTTACCTTAAGGAAGGCCTCTTTCTGCTCCAGATGCTTGCTGATCATGGGGGTGACGTGGTCGGTTTCACAGTTGGGCCCGAGTTTGTCCGCTCCTCCGCACCAGTCCTCCTCACGCTTGTACTCCTGCTCCAGACTCTCCAACACACTGCACACCTACAGCATAGACAGGAAGATGAGCCTTCAACTGCCTGTTGGCCTTTTAAACTCATTACAGTATGAATTATAAAAGACCCGGATGTGATTGGTCAATGAATATTGTTCAATCTACGCTTAAATGCACAGCTATGACGGGACAACAACTTGTGACAACGTTAGTCACACAAACCCTTCTACAGACCTGTTCGGAGGTCTTATAGAAGGCCACAGACGCATTGACCAGCTTGAGCCGGTCTTCCATCTTTAGCATGAGCTGCTGCCAGTGGGAGGCCACGTTCTCAGCGCAGTCTCGGATCATGTCCATGTCGTAGTGATTAGCCTGCAGCAGGGCCTCGGCTTTCTGCTGGACCTGTAGGGCGCTTTGATGAGTTTTCTATTGAGAGGAAGAGAAAACATGTCAGATAAGACACACAAAGACAAGGAATAAAACAGCAGGCCTGAATGGACAAAGATTAAAAAAAATAGAGGGGCAGGAGTCAGATGGCTTAAGACAACAGATGGTGAGATACGACTGATAGTTCATTATTTGTTCACAAAGTGTGGTTTACAGATTCTATCTTGAAAAACAGAGCATCCCTCAGTATTCAGTACAGAAATGGCAAGAACGGGAGTCTGATGGTAGGAGGAAATGAGAAGGCTCCTTTGATAGGCAGTCTTTGTGCCTTCAGGTTCCCAATAGCGATACAGTGACAGCAGATCTGATGTTATCCTGGTTCTTCATTAAAGGAGGGGAAGTGGAAAACAAACAGAGCGTCTGAGCAGGAGCACATGAGACAGAGGAAAGCTCAGGCCATGTCAGGATCATCTATGAGCTACAGCTGCAGATAAATGGCCAACTAAAGCATCAATCAATATGTTCAGACATTATAAGGTTGCATGTTGCAGTGTGCATGTGTTTCTTCAACTACATGTTTAAGTTCAAGTGGGTGATTTTTTTTATTAAATAAGATTTTAACTTGCCTACACCATGCCTTCAGTTATTTTTCACCAAGGCTGCACTTATTTGATCAAAAATACAGTAATGTACTTTGTACAATACTGTAAAAAATACAGTAAGGTAATTTAATTCTGTGATGGCAAAAGTGACTTTTCCAGTCTTCGGTGTCACACGATCATTCAGAAATCATTCTAATATGCTGATTTGATGCTCAAGAAACATTTCTTATTATTACCATTGTTATGCTGCTTAATATAGAAACCATGATATATATCTTTACAGACTTTACAGTCACGTGTGATAATTTTAATGTACGGTATAGATTTTTATTTACTATTATTACTTCTTCCAGAACAACGGTGTGCATGAGCTTGAGAAATATGAAATATGGGATTAAAAAAAACAAAGAATAGAGGTCACTTTAAATATCACAGAATCTCCTTATAATTTGTCATTTCCAATCAAGCCATAAATTGTGTCAAATTATTTAAAAAATTGCTTTAATTGTATTTAACGCACATAAATTCTAGGTATGAAATGAGCCTCAGCAAGACAAAGGAGAAAGCTCTTTTATTTCAGAAATGCATAAAATATTATTTGCACCAAAGAATGTTGGTACATAAATAAATTGACATGTGGTGGAAATTACATTTGTTGGTTCAGAAAAAAAAGGCAAAAAGACTTCACTGTTGGTCATTATTAGTGGGCAAATTAAAAAGTAGTTAGAGAGAAAACTGAGTTTATGTTTGCAGCCCACAGGTAAAATTGCCCATTGTTGAAAAAACATCTGTGCGCATATGTGGGGGCACGCTAGCACTAATACATGTTGACAATAATTATGGTTTGAGCTATTATAATAACAGTAACGAGTCTATTGCGAGAAACAGGCAAGGAAATGTTGAAAAGATTTGAACCAAAATATGAGGATCACTGACCTCGATAGCATGCTGGAACTGCTCATGCTCTCTCTGCAGCTGCTCAGCTTCTTGAAGTGAACTGGCCGTAATCAGACCTGCATTCAGCATTGACTCACCATTACGGATCCAACCCAGAACCTGCAACAAGTGAAGAGATTAACAAACAAATCGACACAAATTGTTATAAACCATGAATAAAGTATATATTGAGGAGTATGTAGTAAGCTTCCTTTCTGAACATAGCCTGTGCATTACCTGTTTGACTTCAGCCTGTAGGTGGCGCAGTTGCACACACTGCTCCAGGTGTCTGCGGTGCTGCTCTGCGGCCACGTCCAGCTCTTGTTGTTTCTCATGTAGAAACTCCAGGAGATCCTGTACACGGGTGGCCATGTCCACATCACGGTCACACAGCAACTCGACACCTGGAAAACATGAAGAAATGCCACATTCTCAGCTCTCATGTTATTCACTAACAATCATGAAACTGCTGGAATGCAAACTCTTTTTTTAGGACTGAAGTGCTACAGATGACGTCGTAACTGTCATTTCCTATGACAGTGAGAGCAAGATTACAATCCAACATCTACATCTCCAATCTGCCCCAGACACCGGTCCAAACACCCACTCAGTCCTCATGTCTGTGCAGAGACTGAATTCAGTGAACAAGCTCAGTCGGAAATATAACCTTACTTAACCTAATACATATGCATACTGCCCCACAGCTCTGTGGCCTTATGTGAGATGTCTCCTTTATGCTAGTATAAGCTCAAAGATCTGAGCACTTGCTGAGGACAATGTTTTAAAGTAGGTGAGTACTGGTCTAAACTGTAGGACTTCTATATAAATACATGTGACCCTGGACCACAAAACCTGTCTTAAGTCGCTGGGGTATATTTGTAGCAATAGCAATAATTTTCTTTTATGCCAAAAATCATTAGGATGTTAAGTAAAGATCATGTTCCCATGAAGATATATTGTAAATTTCCTACCATAAATATATCAAAACTTAATTTTTGATTAGTAATATGCATTGCTAAGGACTTCATTTGGACAATTTTAAAGGCGATTTTCTCAATATTTTGATTTTTTTTGCACCCTCAGATTCCAGATATTTAAATAGTTGTATCTCGGCCAAATATTGTCCTATCATAACAAACCATACATCAATGGAAAGCTTATTTATTCAGCTTTCAGATGATGTATAAAATTGATGTATTATTGTGGTATATATTAGTTCAGTTTTCTCTATCTGAACCTTGATCAATAATTTCTCTATTTGTACCTCAACACAATGCTTTTATTTGGGCTTCTCAATACTTATCTGACTCATTAACTGAGAGTAGGGTTAAAACGATGAACAAAAACAACACTCTTAATTGAGAATGTAAGTTGTTCACCAAGGCTGGATTTATCAGATGAAAATAAACAGAAAAAAAAGTAATATTGCAAAATACTATTACAAAATAAAAGAACAGTTTTTAATGTTAAAATATTTTCAAAGGTAATTTATTCATTTGATGGTAAAGCTGATTTGTTAGCTGTAATTACTTCAGTCTTCAGTGTCACATAATCCTTCAGAAATATAAAATCCTTCTAATATGCTGATTTGGTGCACAAGTAACATTTCTTATTAATATCAATGTTAAAAACAGTTGTGCTGCTTAATATTTTGTGGGGAAAAAATTCTTTCAGGATTCTTTATTGAATATAAAGTTTAAAAGAACAGCATTTATATGAAATTCAAATGTTTTGTAACATTACAAATGTCACTTTCGATTAATGTTATCCATCCTTGCTGAATAAAAGTATTAACCCCAAACTCAAAGTGAAAGTAACTATTATGTATATATACTGAAAAGCTCATATAGGCACGTTTGACTCACCAGACGCCTGCACCTCGTTGACGTACTGCAGCAGTTCCTGGCCCTGGTGGATGACGTGGAAGGCGAGGTTGTTCATGGTCAGGGCTTTATCAGCGTGGTGCTGCAGTCTCTGTTCGGCCAGCGTCAGGTCCTCTGTGTCGAAATCATTCCTCTGCTGTGACAGCTCCTCATTCCATGAGTCCAGATCTGAGATAATCTGAAAAATAAGATAGAACATATGAGTGCAGTCTGAGAGTCACAGATGCCATTACTAATGAGAGATCACCCAGGACAAGAAACAAAGTGACCTTTTCCTGACTTGCTCTTATGTTTAGGGCAATGTGTGTAACTTCCTCCATCACTTTATAAACTCTCTCTGAGTGTGTGTTTCTGTAAGCGTGCAAACTGGAGAAAGAGAGTAATTACTTTTGGGTGCAGATCATCCTTGAAGACTGCTGCTTATTAATTGTTAGTAAATCATATTAGACATCAGGGAGTCGCAAACTGTGTGCTGATGAGAATATTGCCCTAGTTTAAGGAACAGTCCACTCAAAATGAGGATTTTGTCATTATTTACTCTCATTATTTCCATACCTGTAAGACAACTTCTTCTGTGGAACAGAAAAGTACTGGCCGCTATTTCCAATAAAATGAAAATGAATTTGAGTGGATTTGAGTATCCTCAAAACAAAATCATGTGAGCTTGGAATGACATGAGGGTGAGTAAATGATGACGGAATTGAAATTTCTCAGTGAATTATTTCTTTAAAACACACACTGTCCCCCCCCCACAGACACTTGATCAAGTATACAGTGAACTCACATCAATGGCATCCCTCTCAAAGATCCTGAGCTGAAGGAAAAGCTCCAGTTTGATCTTCCGCTCCTGAAAGAGCTCCTCCATCTGAGCCTGAGCCTCATCCAGCTGCTGCAGGACGCTCTCGATGTGGTTGATGGAGCTGTTGTGAGGGGTCTTATTGCTGGAGATGGCCGAGTCTCTGCAGGAAAGACAGTGCAAGAGCCGTTACAGCAAATGTAAATTTGTTCTGGTGTGTGCAAGAGATACAGGAAGAAACACATTTACTTCTTACAATAATGTCCGTTGGGAAAGTCAAAGCTGTAATAAATGTTGGGAATTTTCAAGCCCAAGTCTTATGGAATTTGAGAAATTTGTGCTGTTTTCTCTATTTGTACTTTGTTTACACAGGCAAAATTCATAGCTACCAATTCAGATAATATTTGTAAATAAAAACATTTTAGATGGACAGAGAAAAAGTTGCTATGTAAACTTCTGTTTCATTATGCAGCTCTGATCGAAAATGACTTGCAGTTTTTTGAGGAAGACAGTCAGTACAACGATTCAAACTGTTATCTAGCATTAATACTGTTTCATGAATCTGTTTTGCTGATTCACAAAAAAGAAAAGTTCTCAAAATGGCAAATAGATTGTAAATTAAACAAATGCAAATGCTTATTTTTTGTCACATCCACAATCAATTTGCTATTTGAGATTCTATTTTATCATCTAAAGTAATTTGATTCAACATCTTTTTCCCATCAAAATCTGCTTTTGATGTAAATACATAACAAAATTCATAGATATTAATTTAGATAAAATCAGTTAATCAAAATAGTTTTATTTTAGACAGAGAAAACAACACTTCTGCATTGCTGGTGGAAAAGGGGCTAATGGGGTTTGAAAAGCAAACTTTTGTTTCATTGTGCAGCTCTAAACTCTGTGGGATATAAGTAAATGATAAGCAGAATATTGAACCTAAAACTAACGAAAACCGACAAATATTAGGGCACGAAAGCGGATGTGACTTCAAGCTTGAAATTTAAATGTAATAATAAAAAAAAAAAGCCAGCACTAATGAGATTAAAAATTCATTAAAAAATTGAAATTATATGGTCCTAAAAGCATTATCTGTGAATGGGAGAGAGGATTACAAGCCCATTGGAAAGATAATATGTAAAATATGCAACATTATCCTCTTTTCATTAAAAAGGGTAATTATCAGGGACAGCTTTAGTAATAATTGTACAAGAGGGTGAGGGTGGGGGGGGGATACGAGGAAGCAACAGTTTCAAATTAGTCTGTAAGGGATAGAAAAAGACGGAAGAGTCCTTTCATCCCGTCTCAAAGGATACAAGCGGGTTAACTCTGATTAAACTTTATTAAAAACAAATGGCGTAATAAAGTAAAATCATAGTTATCGGGGTAATAAAGGCCCTTGCTTTAATTGATGCTTCAATGCTGGATCGCTGCGGAAAGTCTGTTCCCATGGTGATGTGCTTTTATCATACTGCAAGGCTTGCGTGACTGAGTGGACTTCATACGGAATAACAGAATAATTAACACTTTCATCACCAATTTACAACTGCAAAACAAGCAGGGTTTTCAGATTAGATTAGACACAAATACTATGATGACAGTCTTACGTCTGTAATGTGAGTAACTGAGTGTGATGCTGAGATCCCGATTGCTCTGGTGTGTGAGTTGGAGAGCTTGTGTAAGTGCGTAATGTCTCTGCGGTGTGGGCATTCTGTGTGTTGGTGTGTGCTGGGACCTTTCTGTTTGTACCTCTGGGCTCTTGGGGTTTAAGTATTACCTCTGCATAATTAACTGGGTGGTTATGAAAGCAGGATTATGTAAGACACTAGAGAAAGAGAGACTAGCAGAGCGAGAGAGAGACAGTACACATGGAGGGATAGCCATCCTCAAAATCACATGTGTAGAGAGAGCAATTTGCAAGTGGAGGAGGAGGAGAATTGAAAAGGTAATTGTATAAAATAAATGTTATAATATAATTTCATATATAAAACAAAACACAAACATAAACATAATATATAAAATTAATTGCAATTAGCCAGTTATCAACATTTACAGGTTTATTTTAAAAGTTAAACATCATATTTTATATATATTCCTATATTATTTTCTATCTAAAATTAAATGTATAATTCATATAAACTACTATTATTACTACAAATTATATTACATAATATTATAAAAAATATATATAATACAATTAATAAATTATTATTATACATTATATTTAAAAATATTTTTAAAATTATAAATTAATATTCTAATAACTGGTACATGTGGATCAACTAATGAAACTAAGGGTGTATTCACACCTGTCTTGTTTGGATTGATTGAATTGAACTCAAGTTAGTTGCTCCCCTTGGTGCAGATCTTTTGGGAAGGTGTGAATACAGCAATTGCACTCGGGTGCGCACCAAACAACGGTACCGAGACCCAGCTGAAGAGGTGGTCTCGGTCTGCTTCCAAACAAACTCTGGTACGGTTGAATGGATGAACCAATGAATGGATGACCTTAAGCACACGTGTGGTTTTGTTTACAGTTTCTGGTTCAATTGCAAAAAGGGCAGTATGAAAGCGACCCGCACCAAACAAAAAAAACATCAACATTGTATTTGGTCCGGACCAAAGCAAGTGAACTAGCAGACTTTCCTGGTGTGAATACACCCTAAATCTAATTAAGTGATATGCTGATAAGTTGAATGAATTTCAATTAATCACACATACAAATATCACACAAAATTGTTAATTTATCAGCATATGACTTAATTTAATTTCTTAATTTCTTGCAAATATGTTTCCTCAAAACTCTAAACCCATTATTATAAAATTACTGTCATTATGTAATGAAAATAAGTCATTTGAGATGCATCAAACCATTCCTCATTCCCTGAATATCTTGTTATTTTGCAGTATTGTGCAGCCCACTGCAGTAGTGCTGGTAGTCAGGGATTCAGAGCTGTACTGATGAAATGTGCCAGAGCTGAACACGTGAGAGGAGCTGGAAGCAGAGCAGTGAGTTTGCCCTGAGGGGGCTGAGAGACTCCACTCCAAACAGCCTCTGGTGCTCTCTCCTTCGCCTGCTTAACTTTCTGTTGAAGCATCCAGCTTTACTGAATCTCAGCCTTCACGCTCCTCTGCTGCTGCAGCTCTTCCCACATGCAGATTATACATGTGACCAACTGTCAGCACTAGCACTGGGCATCACGTCTCAGCCAAATGATGCAACTTTACAGCTGCACAGTCACTCACCAAGTTACAGTAAAGTAAAGAGAGTACAGTATTCCAAATGCAAAGTAGATGATGACAGATGGGGCCAAATGAGTGCTTGAACCATCCAAAGGTTTGGTCAAGTGAGGATGACTAATGGTTTGCTCACGTACAAATTCGATTCCACTTGAGAATTCTATTAAAGGGGACATCAGATGCAAAATTCACTTTTACATGGTGTTTGAACAAATGTGTGTTGGCAGTGTGTGTACACAACCACCCTATAATGATAAAAATCCACCCAGTGCTTTTTAAAAAAATCTGATAAAGCCGTTCACAGATTCTTGAAAGAGTGACGTCACACAGGCCCAGGCCGGTCCCACGACTGTAGACGGACACTGGTGTTTCAACATAGACCTGCCCTGAGTGAGCTGTCAACAGTCTGCCACTATTTCGATGCCAGAGCAGAAGTAGACAAGAATGTCTCCTAAGCGATTGAGGTGTTTTGTTGTTGGATGTAATAATGAGCATAGCAGTCGTTATTTACTCCCGACATCTGAGCGGCTGAAGACGCAGTGGATTACTTTTGTTTTTAAAGGGAATGAGCCAATCTTCGATCTACCTAAATGTGTTTATGTTTGCGCGAATCATTTGTGATCCAGCTTCAACTACAGAAGAAGAGAGTATAAGGTTTTTTTTAATGAATCTTTGCAAATCACCTTTCCTAATAATGTGCTAGTTAGCAAGTTCCACGGCTAAAGTTCACAGTCTCGTGAGAACAGCTCGTCACCCCATGGAAGGGAGGGGTGGGGTGAGCAGAGCTCATTAGCATTTAAAGGGACATACGCCGAAATGGGTTTTTGATAAGGTAAAAAGGGTGTTTTACACTACCACTGAGAAATTTTAACCAAAGTATGTTATAGACTTTTCATTAAGACCCTAAAGAATCATACCAACTTGTGGAAAATGGGCATCTGATGTCCCCTTTAAAGATTCTTCTAGTACTTGAAGAGTAATTGGTGCTAAATATATACAATTATACTAAACCAAAAAATGCTACTTTATGGTAATATTTTGTAATTTTTTAAACCGAAGAGAGCAAAAATATTTCCCAAATGTGTATCTTTAATATTGACAATTAAAGTCCTTTTGTGCATCAGGAATACATTGATTCATATTGATTAAGACATCATAAAATGGGCAATGTCTCAGTGAAGAATCACTTTGAACGATTCAATGAATGAGTTGTTAGTCTGAATCAAACATGCGCTCATCACATATCTAAGCATCTTGGACTGATTCACTAAAAATAAGTAGTTCATAAGAGTTATTTGCTCGTAAGTAGGACTAGGCCTGTCACGATAACAACTTTCTGTTGTGCGATATATTGCCCCAGAAATAATTGCGATAAGCGATATTATTGTCATTTTAATGACCATTTTATGCCACTGAATATATATTCATAATGTAACAGCATAATAATGCAAGAAGGCCTACACACTTTCAAATGACAACAAACTTTACATTTTTAAGAATATTTAGATCATGGAAATTAAGTATTAAAATATTAGATACCTTAAAAAACTAGAATAAACATTTAGTAAATAAACATTTTCTAACAAAAAGTGCAAAGTAACAAGTAGAAAAGTATATATTGATTATTGCGAAAGGCCTAAGTAGGACTACACTGGTTCTGTTGTTTGTGAGGAACCGCTGAAGATAAGTCTGTTTATCGTCTGTGTATTATTTGGTGGAACCCAGTCTTTCACTCTAGGCTTAGACTGCAAACTTAAAACTCCTAGTTTGCTCCTTGGTGTGTGTAAGATTTCAAAAGATGGCTTTCACACTAATGTAACAAACCACACTTCAATGGAATCAAACTTGACGTCCACAACAAAACATTAAATGATTTGTTGCAGGAGGAGACATGAAAGGGAAGGACAGATGAGAAGATTGTGCACCTGAGTTGTTGAATGAGATCTTCTCCCTCTTTGATGACATTCACAGTGAATTGCAGTGTGGTCTGCTGCTGCTGCCCAAAACGCTTGATCAGGTCCTGAACGGCCTCCACCGACTCGGCATACACATCGTCCAACAATTCCTTCTGCAACTCCTCCAGCCACGTCCACAGCTATGCACAAAAGACACAGGCATTAATCACTTTTTACTTTGCTCAGAGAGCTCTATATTATTATTTAAATTGCACATTAATTTTGCACATTCATCTCATACTTAATTTAGTTTCTAATTTCTGATCTGATATTGAGTGTTAATGTATCTGGTTCTGGTGCAAATGTGTAAAACTACACGCTTTCATAACTGGGTCGAATGACCAACTAAAACAATTTTTTTACTTTACATTCTCATGGTGCACACAAAAGATAATAAATAAATAAATAAGCATGCTAAATATCTTCATCATTTTAAGGCACAAAAATCACAGTAGTTACAAAAAAACCTCCACATTATGCATAAAACCAGGAACATTGCTCAGAGCAGGCGATCTGAGGCCTCAGGCGAACTGTTTTGAAGTTTATTGTTGAAGGTGGTGAATTTGTTACAAAAGCAGTGCTTTGATGATTGTTGGGGAGATGCTCTCCAGAGGTGCTTTAAAGACATGAATTTGAAGACAAAGAGTTTAACTTTCCTGAGAGGATTTTAACAAGCTGACAGTTTAACATATGCTGAAACTGTCCCGAGAGGTTGCATTTTTTATTCAACCCTTTTTTGCATAAATGCAAAAAACATTCAAGTTACTATTTTGTAAATTTAGATGAAACTACTCAACCATCCCTAGTTCTTACCTCCTTAACATGGGTGTGGAAAGCTACTGACATGTCCAGCAAGACTTTTCGCTGCTCTACACGCCTTACAAAGTCCTGGATCCGGTCCTCCAGCTGATGGGCGGCCTGATAGATCTCCTCCGGGTCACACTCGCCTGTCTGGGCCAATTGCTCTGCAGCTTCAAGCAGTTTATCAGCATTTGTGTATGTATTCTGATATAGAGGAGACATATATGGACTATGATTATGATGTTCATGTTAACCGGTAATAATATTTAGCTTAAATGCATTTTGGCACTGACTAGTCCATTAGTTCTGCCACTAGTCAACATGACTGAATGTTATAAATAAAATAATTTACATAAAGTTAAAAATAAACCATGGACTAGTCTACTAGCAGTGATCAGTTATAACTAATTTCATGTTAAATGGATTACATAAAGGGATAGTTCACCCAAAAATGAACATTTTGTCATCATCTACTCACCCTCATGTTGTTCCAAACATGTGTGAGTTTCTTTCTTCTGTTGAACACAAAAGAAGATGTTTTGAAGAATGATGGTAATCAAACAGCTGATGGTCCCCATTGACTTCCATAGTATTTCTTTCCCTATTATGGAAGTCAATGGGGACCAACAACTGTTTGGTTCTTCAAAACTCTTCAAAATATCTTATTTTGTGTTCAACATAAGAAAGAAACTCAAAGGTTTGGAACGACATGAGGGTGAGTAGATGACAACATTTTCATTTTTGGGTGAACTATCCCTTTAATCAGATTCCAAAAATTAAGTACATTTAATTAGATTATATTACATTTTAAAATGCTTACAGTAATATTATAATTACTTTATATGGATTACATGATAACAAATTATTCATACATTATTTTGACCTAAATATTTACTTGAATCCCCTTGAGAATTTAAGTTAATATTTCAATCATTTATTTTCACAGTTCTCTGATGTTGGTTAATGGTCACATTGACATGCAGGTACACAAACTAAATATTTATACTTTTAATGTTTAAATGTTGTTTTTATATTGAAAGTATTTATTTTTTCTTTAAGATGCACTTTTATGATTTAATTTAACTAGTTTAAACAATTCGCAAAACCCTGCAGTTCCTTCACAAACCTCAAAAACCATGATGTTTAATGCACTCTATGTTGCACTCTACTCTAACAAAGGATAGAATATATTTTCCTTCTCTTTGTATTTTTATAATCAACAAAATATTCCTTTTCAAAACTGTGATAAACGAGTTTTGAAAAAGTAATCTAAGAGTGATCTAAAAAGTAGTCAGAATGCATTACCTAAAATGTGTAATCTTACTAACTACAATTTACATCCCATAATTTGTAATTAATAACTTGCTATAATTTGTAAGTAATCTATCCAGCACTGTTAAAAATGGATAGTTGGGAAAGACCTTGCATGTTATATTATGTTTAGTAACTCCTTATTAGCTGTGCTTTAGACTTAATTGGCAGAATACAGAAAAGCGCGATCAAATAAAACTTGAATTAAAGGGGAGATTTTAGAGTGGCGAACCTGAGCAACTTCCTCAAAGTCTTCATGGCGTTTCTGCAGGGCTCGAGCGCGATGTAGAGATTTCCCCACTCCTGTGTGTTTGCTGAGAAACGCCTCACCGTGGTTCTCAATCCAGTCAAGAACCTACTCACACACAATGCACACAAGAGGAAAAAAATTAAATCAATATGTAAGACAGCAGCAGAGCTTTCCAGTCCTTCTCTAGGTGAGAATGTGTCCTGTCAGATAATGGGAGTCAAATCAAGGTACCATGACAGGTAATACTGCAGGGTCCAAGACAGAAAAAAATATGCATAAAGGTGTCGTTCAAAGTGTAGCTCTCCCTCTCTGCCGTTCATCGCATCCCCAGCACCTGAATAGTGGTTTCCATGGCAACACTTTCCCTCAGCCACAGAATTAGCCATTCTGCATTCTCTCGGTCGAAGACCTCGCTGCAGAAAACCACAATCTCTGCACCAATAAACTGGCCCTGAACCTCTGAACACTATGTACAATAGAGAGATGCCTAGTATAATGCTATGGCAGCGGCTTATCCTTGACTTTAAATTATGTGTGACTATTTCTGTTTGTGCGTAAACAATTATAATCCCAGAGAAGTTAAGGCAAGATGTTGCGGTAATGTTTTCTCTACTGTATTAAAGAGGCAGTGGTAACCGTAATTACATGCTAAACTAAAGCCTGCCCAGAAGTATGAATGTGGAAATCTCCAAAAAGAAAACAAAAGATGTCCGCACACTGCAGTACACTAAGGTGTATAAAAAGTACTGGTACTTTAGTACCAAATCAACACTGAAAAAAAAAGTAACTATACCAGTCTCCCTTCACTATCGGTAGTTAAAAAAAAAAAAAAAAAAATAGTGTTTACAAAGGACACAAATGGTCAAATTATGTGCCATATTACATCATTAATATTAGTCAAACAGAAATATTTCAAACAAAAATAAAAGACAGAAAATATTAATATTTTGTATTTTTAAATCATATATATATATATATATATATATATATATATATATATATATATATATATATATATATACATATATATACATATACATATACATATATACATATATATATATATATATATATATATATATATATATATATATATATATATATTTTATATTATATTATATATTATATTTTATTTAAAGTCATTTTTATATTATTTTAAAGTTTATTTTTATTATTTGAGATTTGAATTATTTTTCAAATTCATTGAAAAATGGAACATGGAAAGTCTTTATTTTTTCATTTGAAAGCTATATGCCATTGTATTTCATTTATTTATAAAAATCACTTTGTAAGTATTACCAAAATTATAATAAAAATTATTTGACAAAAATAGTTTTGTTGTGTATCAAAATTAGTATAAAAAAATCAGGAAATCTCACTAATATTGACTACTAAAATGTTATGTTAGGGACAACTAAAATTACATCAGTTTCTTTGGTAACACGGCTCAGTTGACTATGGAGTCCCTTCAGCTATTCATGCAGACTCTACTTCCTTTCCTTTGTGTCTCCCTCTCACATCCTTCCATCCCATTGTATCATCTTGATGCTTTTTAAATGTCCCTCAAGGGTATTATGAAATGCCACGTGCAGTTCTCGTTACCACACTTGGGGTATTTTCAGGTGAATGAATATGTGTGTGTGTGTGTTTTACCTGCTGAACGTCTTGCTGGAATACACACAGCTGCAGACGTTGGTGCAGCCGGACCTTACGGTGCTGCCAGATGTTCTCCAGCTGCCTCTGGTGATGCAGAACCTCATGGATGATGTCCAAAACATGGTGCACTGCTTTGGAGTAATTGGCAGAAGCCGTCAGCGAATCAGTGCTGCCAGGGGTCAAGGGGCGCTGAAGTTTGTCCAATAAGGCTTTTCCATCTTGGCTCACCTGGGAAAGAGCGGGACAATGATGAGAAAACAATTGCAAAAACCTAATAGACTAAATGAAGTTGTTATATGCATTGTAACTCTTCATAGCACTGCGTTTTATAATAAAAATAATTAGCTGAAATTGCCGCTTTAGACGTGCCTGTAATTGCTATAATGTGCAAGTACCAGTTACTTTGGGATCAGTACCCTTAAATGGTTTTTCAAAAGTGCCTGCCAATTTAGTGATTTTGAGAGACACGGCTCAGTACCTCAGAGTAGGCAGCGGTGATCTGCTCATACAGGCCTTGGTGATGGTGGATGGCATCCTCTAGGTCCTGTAGCTCAGAGGGCAGATCCACCTCCCCGCATGCTTTACACAATGAGTCCACATTGCTCATGTACTGCAAAGAGACACAAACACACACACACACACACACTTACAACAACAAAATAACAATAATATCAAGCCCCTTATAATAAAAGAAACAGTAATGAACAGCCATAAGGTAATGGACTAGATCTGTTAGTGCCAAGAACTAGATCAAACCAACTTATTTGGTTTAATTTTCAAAGCTTTGCTATGTAACCATTCTACACGAGCTTTGAAGAAGTTCTGAACAGTTAGTTTTTTCTATCTAAAGTGTACTTAGACATACAAAGCGATTTCTTAACATAATTTTCTCCTCAGAACAAGATTTTATCCTAAATCTTCATTAAAATTCAAAGACATTAAAACAGTATGTACTTTAAAAATTCACTTTAAAATAAAGGCAAGTTCTAAATTGAACATCTCATAACTATCATCATAGTGTTGTACATTATGTGCATATCTGATTGTATATTCCAATATATTATGTGCATATAGACCTCTGACATTAAAAGAAATGGAATGAATTAAAACTAATAAGGGTAAATGCAGGACATGATGCGAGACATGGTTCATGTGCAGCACTCCGAATATCAATTCAAATCAAATCGTCTTTCATCTCATCCCACACTTCCTCAGAGATGAAGAGCAGAACGGGGCTGAGAGTCTGGTTCAACTCAAACAGAATCTCATGCATGAGGACAGCTGAAACCAGACTGCCTTGTGATTGGCAGCTGTGGTGATGCTTAAAGGAAAAGAAATCTCTGGAAGGGAGATTGTTGTTGATATAGCCTCTCTATGAAAACACTGCATGTGTGAGGAATATTTTATTAGGGAAAGCAAGCTTCACCTGTCCTCTCTACTGCAGTCTCTCAAATATGCTTTTCCCACATTTTCAAAAGACAAGTGAATATTGACAACCTTTCATTATTTTTCAATGAAAATTAAAAGCCATCTAGGAAACTGCTCAGTATAATTGTTTCACTCAATATTTGTGTATTTTATGCTTATTAGAGTATTGTGCTGTTAGCTTAGCAACATGCTACCATCAAACTCCTTTAAAATCAATTGTAAGTTTGCTCATGAAGCTATTATCTATTTAAAGCCTTATGAGAAACCACTTACGAGGTTTCAAGACCTTAGAAGGCAGCTGCCTATGTAGGTGGTAGGCAGTTCTCTAGGTCTTAAGACAGATCTTGCGTTCTCTTTTCTGAAATCATCTTGTCTTTGGATTTCTTGCTGATGCTTTATTTGTTATTCTAAATGAATCAAAGCCTAAGTCTGATTATCACTCACTTTTAACAGCATATGAAATCCATTCCTCTTTTCTCTTGCTCCAGAAGTAATTTTGAAAAATCTCAACACATACACTGATCTCTCTGTTGAGCGCTCATTGGTATTGGTTTTCATTAGAGAAGATGTTGCAAGCGTTCTCTCTAACCTGGTCGCATTTCTGGTGGAAAGTAGCAGACATCTCCAGCAGGGCGCTCCTCTCGTCCAGCGCAGCAGCAAAGGCTTTCCACTCCTGTTCCAGCTGACCTGAGATCTGTTTGATCTGCTGGGACGCATAGTGGCCCGCCTCCAGCAGACGGTTCCCCACCGACATGATGCGATTTATGTTTACGTAAACATTCTGCGGGAGACGGAAAATATTACTACCAAACACAATGCCAAAACAAACTGATTAATGATTAAAGTTTTTAGTATAGAATTTTAATATTAGCCATTTATTGTTTATTGGCTATAACATAAAACTTCATGGTATCACCCAGAATTTTATTATCAGTGCAACACTAATTCAAACTGATCCCCTTTCACAATATCACATTTTGAAAACTGCTTCAGAATGGATTGTTCAAAAAACACTGCTATTAGAGGACCACACTATACATCCCAGCAGATTCTTGTCTGTTTAATATGCAAGAACCATCAGGAGAAGATCAGTAGTGTGCAAGTCTGATTACTTTCTGATCAATAAAGTACAACATAAGTCTGAACATGAATAACAAAATTCAAAAATTGCTCTTTGAAAATGATCGTGGGTTTGTTTCCTTGTCTCTGTTTTCTCTCAAGTAACTCTTTTCATTATTAATAAAGTGACAAGGACTTTAAAGATACTACCATGTAAAAGTTTGGGTGCGCAAGATTTTTTTAAAGAAATTAATACTTTAATTCAGCAAGTGACAGTAAGGGCAAAAGTGGCAGAAACATCATGGTTTCCACAAAACAATTAAACTGTTTTCAACATTGATAATAATAAGAAATGTTTCTTGAGCACCAAATCAGCATATAAGAATGATTTCTGAAGGATCATGTGACACTGGACTTTATTATTCAGCTTTATTATTACAGGTATAAATTTCATTTTAAAAACAGTTGTTTTAAATTGTAATAATATTTCACAATATTATCGTTTAACTGTTCTTTTAATCAAATAAATGCAACCTTGGAGAGCATTAGAGGCTCCTTTTAAAGAAACAAATATCCTACAGACCTCAAACTTTTGAAAGGTACTGATATGAGGAGAAAAAAAAATCAGTGTTGAAATATTAACCACAAGGTTCTTGAAAATAACTTAAAATGGCTTATAACATAAAAAGTAAATTAATGCTATCATTAAACTTTTAGAACAACATTTGAAGACTTATCAGAGCTCAATATGCCTATTGCCTACATCCTCTTTCTGTCTCTTTAAACAGGAAGTGATCAATACTTCTCTCTACAGTAATGGAGCTTTTTAAAGGATGTGCTCCTAACAGGGGCCACAGCTGGTGGGCAGCCACCCAAACAGGAAGCACTTAGGTGGATCATGCTCTATGCTCCATCTCTGATTATACGATGAGTCACCATCACTGAATAAAGAATCGGTGCTTACATTATAAAAACTAAAACCATTACGCCATTACACTGCTTAAAAGGAAGAAAAAAACCTAGTTTGGTCGGTTATTAAATGAAATGCTGTGGGGGCATTACAGGATACAGGATGCATGTAGTGATGCAGTGACAGTAACATTTTCGATCTTCTGTGAAAATTCTATTTGAAATCTTACCATGCAGTTCATGGCAAAGTGGTTGTGCTGGGTCTGCAGCTCCATGGCGTGGGGGTGGTTGTTGCCAATCTCAGTGTATCCAGCCAGAAACAGCCCTTTGTTGTGCATGATCCAGTCAAACATCTGCAGAGACACAGCAATCACACACACACATCAGGCACACGTTTGACTGAAAGCAGGTTAAGTATGTAAAATAAAAAAATAAAATAAAAAACAAACAAAAAAAATCCTAGCTACGTGTACTGTGCTAGACTAACTGAGACTTGTCATGGCACTTGTATATACTGTTGCTCTCTCGATGGTCTGATTGCTTCTATTGTTCTCCTCATTTGTATGTCGCTTTGGATAAAAGCGTCTGCTAAATGATTAAATGTAAATGTATGTATGCGTGTAATGCAAGATATCCCGTTGGGTGAATGTTTTAGCACGTGCATCATTGTGTTCATACAGCTGAAATGAGTAAAAATAGAAAATCATAAAAATGACCCGTTTCTCAGGAGCAAAGAATGGCTGCTGGTTTCCTAGCAACATGCAAATCTTCCACCCACTATGAGAAACATTGAGACGAATTAGTGAGAACTTGTAAATATGTGCGCAGAACCAGATAGAATGAAAACACAGGGTTTGCTTCAATTTAGAGCAGAGGTTCTCAACCAGGGTGCCGGGGCCTCAACAAACTTACAAAGGGGACTCAGGATGACTTAAAAGTATTTAAATGAATAAATTATCAATATATTAAAATAATCTAATCATAAAATAAATTAAAATACTAAAATAGATAAAAAAAAAAAAAAAAAAAAAAAAAATGTAAAACAAAAATTAAATAAAAATGGAATAAAATAAAATATAAAAGAAAAAAGATAAGAAAATAAAAGAAAAGATGTTTATCAACAGGTATGCATTTGTGGATCTCACCTTTTCAGCATCCTGCTCGAAAAGCCTAAGTTGGAAGCACTGGTCTAACTGCAGCTTGCGGACATGCCAGGCCTGATGTAGGTTCTGCCTGGTGCTGTGCAGTTTTTCCAGTAGGGCTGAAACACGGGGCACCAGGCCCTGGGTGTCAGCGTTGGGTTGTCCCTGTCCTTCCCTCTGCCCTGGCGGGACTGGCACAGTTCGGTTAGCGTAGCTCTCGCTGCTTTGAATCCTTTGCAGCAGCCTCTGGCCCTCAATGTCCACTTCCTCCACAGGAGCCTTTATCACCCTCTTCTTCAGGGCCGCGTGCTCCTCTATCATGCGCCGGGCTCCCTCTAAGTCCTGCGGGAAGTCTTTACGTGTGACTGTTTCTTGCATCTCTTCTAGACGGGCGAGCAGGTGCCGAGCGTTGCCTGTGAAGTCTTCGAAGGCCACGCGGATCTCGATCCACTCTTCGTGGTTGTAGTCCAGGCTGCCCTCGAAGTCGGCCGTCAACTGGGATGGGTCCACCACCTTAGATAAGCCCTCCAGAGAAACCATGGTGGTCTGAAGGTGGGTGTGATGGAGGAATGGAAGCAACCAGAAAAGGACAGTAAGGGTAGAGAGAAAGGATGTGGGTGGAATATAAAAATTAATCAATATGCACAGTACTACAATGCACAATATGACTTCTAATGCCCTAAATCCTATGTGAATTGATGCAGCCGTTCCAGGCTCCGTTAATGACCAGCAAGGCAGGACTGCTATTTTTAACTGGGGGCATAAATCTAATTTCATACAGGCACTCAGGGACCGCCTGAGGTCCAAACTACCTAGAGACAGACAGACTCCCAGCATGAAGCCTGAGGGCGTCAGAAAGGGCGATATCATCACCACCAGCACTGCAGTAACACAAACCAGCTCTGAACTACCTGAAGCAGGAAAGCGCCTCAGGTAATCTTTATACAAATGTATATGCATGCATACCAAATTTGTAAAATTGTTAAAATAATCAACTTTGGCTTTCGCTACGCTCCAAGCATGCGTCAAGTGTCTAGCGACAAATTCATGCTGAAAGTGAAACTGTGGCTTAATAACCATATCCAATCAGAACACATCTGATGTTTAATATCAATGTTGTTTTCAACCAATGAGATTCCACGTTGGTCCACATGATGCACAATAATGTTATGTTCATTATAAGCACATGCTGCAGTTACGTCATCTGCCTCATTAATTGCTCAAGTCGAGTGGATTCTGACTGGCTGCCAATGTATTTATTGCAAGTCAACTGGATAAAATGGTTCTGTAAGTGAATACTATGATCTGATGAGAAATCTATAAAATGTCCTGTCAGCAGCCTGTTTGTAAAATTTTTCAGTCTTTGCATTGATTAATGAAGACTATTTATAAAATATGACTGCCCTGTTTACATTTTTACATATTTAAACAATTACACATTTTAGTTCCTTTGTTTCTTTTAAAACAGCAGTTTATCAAGCGCCTCAAGTCTATTAATGACGGTTTCATTACTACATTGTTGTGTGATAGATATTAGTTAATTATTTTAGCTTTTTGATAAGTAGGCCTATATTAAAAGTAGGGATGCATCGATCTGATACTCAGGATCGGTATCGGCTTCGATCCGGTCATTTTCTGCGGATCGGGTATCGGAGAGACGAGACCGATCCAAATCCGATATTGTGTGTATACTATTCTGTGTTATTGTTAAGACCCACGAAAGCACAAAAGCATTATAAAGCACCATAAAGTAAAAGTCCAAGTGTTCTGAAGCCGTTCCATAGTTTAATGTGAGGTACAGATGAATATTTAAGTCGTTAAATTGAAGTTCAGGTAAACTCTTCTCTCCGCAGCGGCTGTCAGTCATCCTCCCTTCAGCATTCAAAATGCGTGTTGCGTTCGGTTACTACAGTCAAAACAATGAAACTCTCTTCAAGAGCGGTCTTCAAGAGCGGTTCCTCTGTGCTTTGAACTTCTCTATCCGGAGCTGCGCGCTGTGACTCTGTGCTGCTTCAAGCACATCATTCTGCACACGGGAGGTGCATAAGCGCTTTGTGCCGCTCTCTATTTGAGCTTTTCGTATTATAATACTTTTGCGCAATGAAATATTTATAGCGTTTCTTGTACTGTCCTATAAAGGCTATTAATAATCTAATGTATAGCACAGTAATGGAGGTAGCAACATATGATAGATAGGACTCCTCTATCATGTTGCTGCCTTCATTACTGTGCTATATATTTAAAAGAAATGTCTTTTAATTTTGTAGTTTATATTTATAAATAAATACATTTTCATTAATGTATTTTACAACAATGTAAAGAGCAATGTGTAACATTTTACCAGATTTAGTCCTTCACATATTCACTTTATTTGTTCCCCACTAAATAATGTTATTTCACTAAATGTTTAGATTTTATAAAATTGTGCACTCATGATTTTTCTAGAATAACTTTTGCTGCAAATTATCCACTAACCTAGTTTATAATAGTATTTTTGGTCATTTCATGTGTTTTCTCTGATCGGATATCTATCTGATTTGATAAAACGTTTCCATTTACACTTGGACACATAAATGTGTCTACACAAAACGGATATAAATCTGATCTTCAATTCCCGCGCTATATTTCAATTTAACGAAGTTCACGTCTACGAAATGAAAAGCGCTGCATTTTATTAATTATCAGCTCACTTCAAGATCAAAGACGCAATATGAGAGCGCGCGGCATCAGCACTGGAAAGATAAGTTTGTCTTATACTTTTAATGAAGATGATTGTGTTGAGCATCTGCATCTTACTTTCAGTTTCATTTGCGGCAGTTTGCTGCTTGCTGAAGAGATACTCAGCTCGTCCGCGGCGATGCGTGTTGCATTAGCGCAGTCATATCTGAATGTCATATAGCCTATAACACGGTCTCACACGTTTATTATTTTTACAGTAAAATTCACATATGTGGTTTCAACAACCAGATGCATTTACACATGTCCAGTTTCATCTGGAATGTGTCCCAGACCACCTCCTGAAGTATTTTGAGCGATCGGATTTATATTACAATACAGCCCCTATATATTTTTTCATGTTATTTTTAATGAAAATGAAGTTGTCAAGTAGATTGTGTTTAACACACAAAAGAGTGACACAGAAGTAGAAACTCTAAATTGATTTAAAAAAAAAATAAAAAAAAAAATACCTGCGCTAGGATCGGATCGGAATTGGCTGATACTTCGGATCGGATCTGAAAAAATGGTATCGTTGCATCCCTAATTAAAAGAGACATTTTTCATGAAAATAGATGCACAGATTTTATCATTAGACAGAAATTACACCGAATGAGTTGAACCAAAACATTTACTCCCATGATGTTCATTCGTGTCTCACGACTGGTTAGGGAAGAGGTAGCTTTATGGCATGTCACTTTTTCACTTCATACCTGGTTAGGAAAATTGGCACAGACATAGGCTTGAGAAAGTGAGTGAATGTTATTTTCGTATTATGTATAGCTATTATTTATTAATATTTTATTAGCTTTTGCAGTTTTAATTTTAGTTTAAGCTTTAGTAATTTTTCATGTGCTTTTGTCATTTTATTAGTTTTTCCTTTATTTTAGTAATATTAGTACTTCAATTTAAACATTTTATTTCAGCAATATTTTCAGATTAGATTAGATTTAGTTAACAATACTGATATGAGCACAAGAGTCAAAAAAGTTCCACTCTTCCATTCATTTCTTGATCACATTTTGTTTGTCTGCTCCAAGAGAGCTAAAAAAATATTGTGTGTTATTCTTTCTACAAATGAATAAATGGGAGGAGAGAAAAAAGAAAACAAATGTGCACGAGTGGGCTTCATCAAAGCTATGAAAGAGGAGAGAGCGGAGGTGTGCACATCTTTTGTGAATTCAAGGTAAATGCAGTCTAAACCTATTCATCAATTCAAGTCCTGCTGTCATACAGGCATCTGCAGCCTTTCACAGACACACATCAACATGAGCACGCTGCCCATTAGTCCATTAACTGCAATGAGAATAATCTGAGTTATGGACTGCATTTGCTTTTTTTTGCCTTCTGCTCATATTTTGTTGTTCAGTAATTATGAGAAATGTGGCATGTCATGAGCAGTGGGCGAGATGAGAGCTTGCAGCCGTTCCTATGACAAATTCCTTGACCCTTCCCACCAGAAACATTTCATCATGTGTTGTGCTCAACACTTGTTTGGACTTACATGGACCAACAGATGGTAAGGAGTGCTTCTGATCCTCCCACTGCAATTCATGCACAATATCACAGTATTGTGAGGGAAGAAAAGCGGCCAAATAGGGCAAATTGAGGAATATATGCGACTGACCCCAGCATGCTGACCTGTGATTGGCCAAAGTAAATCTCACTTCCTTCAAGCCTTTCTAATACAATGTAATTTAATATTATTTATTATATTAATTTATAACATTTATACTATAGTATTTATTAATATTTTAATAATAAATTAAGCTTTTTTATATTTTAAGTTTTCATTTCCATTTTGTTAAATTATGTGGTCTGGTCAATTAATCTTAAACTTATTTTATTTCAGTTAGTTGCCGATGCAACATGAAATTTTGCATATAATATTTATACATTTAACTAAATAATTTTAATAGTTTTAGCTTTAGTTAATTACAACAACACAGTACTAAACTTTTATTATTTAAGATTTTAGATTTAAGTCTGAACATTTCCACTGATTTTATGAGGAGTTCTCAAGGCAGTGATAAAGTACCTGGGAATGACTCAATTTCAATGAGAGTTCATTAAGATTATTAGATAGCGTAGCTTGTTCATTATATGATGCAGTTAACATGCAAACAGAATATTCAGTATTTAGCAGAAAGAAAATGGAATTATTGTCCAAAATTGGTTGACATCTTTTGATTTACCAGCAATAGATCCCATTTGTCATAATATATGTGCAGCCCATTAATACCAATAGGCCATATAGCAACAGGAACTGGAATAAATCACTGGCAGTGTGAATAAGGCTTTTTGAATACATATGTTGTCAAAAAAAAAAATCTAATTTCTTGTACTGGAAAGCTCCGACTTCTCCCATTCCTAAATGGCAGCAGCATCATTAGTTAAATGTAGTTCTTTGGCTACCTCTTCATATTTCTGTTTTATATACAGTACTGTTAAAACACTATTACCTGGTGCCCTTTATTTTTTCTTCAATATTTCACATGAGAAAATAGAGCAGAACTGATGTAGTGAAGAATTTACTGTCATTCACATCACAGCCACACATTGATCTTTTTGGTGTTATGAACGTTGCCATAGAAACAAGTCCAAGGACGTGACGTGAAGCTCAGAGCAGAATCTAAGAGTTGTTTTTTTTTTTTTTTTTAATTACGGTAATTCCGACATGACGAGTAACTGTCAGTGATGATGATGTCACTGTAACATACCAGATCCCGATTGGTCTTTATCATATTTGCGTAATCATGTTTTATTCATGGTGGCTTGAGAAACTAATTATCATTTGATCTAAAACATTATTCTCTTGCACTGGAAATTTCTGCAGCTGTGACATGAGCTATCATTTTTTTCCACATGTGCTCTTTCACTGTCAAACTGAATGCATGCACACACAAAAGCCTCTCCTCCAATAAAAACAATCACTGCTGCACTCAAATAAAAACAAGCATAATTAAAAAAAAAGCTTTCCACTCTGACTGCTCTGTGAGCGAAAAAAAAGTTGCACCAACACCTTGCAATCGAGACAGCTAATATATAACAAATGCAGAAAATATGCCGAAAAAGCATTTCTGCTGCAGCCACATTTACATTCATCTAGTCAACCCACACACACACACACACACACACACACACAGACAGAACATCAACACCCACACACTCCCACACAACCAGAGCTGCCTTCACATGTTCACACCAACACAGATCGGATGCTACAGACAAACCCGCAGATTATTAATTAGACGAAAAAAATGCAGCAGAGAAGCCATTTCACCTCATATTTCAGAGGATTGCAGGAATAATCTAAAATATTAGTAATCTACAAACACTTTAGCCTTTATTTCTTTCAAAATTAATTTTGTGACTACAACGAAAAGCACTGATTTTAACACTGCTAATTATACATCAACCGGGTAAACAGAACAATCTAATTATAGCATAGAACAATCAAAACATTAAAAAAAAGTGAATATGCAGTGATGAACAGCAAAGCTCTAACGACATCAACACATCTACCTCTAGCAACACAACCCTACAAGTAAGAGATTGAAAGGTGTCCGTACCTCAAACTCAAACTTGGAGCTGCCGAAGTTGGTCCTCTGTTTTTGCCAGAAGTTGTCTGGTTTGATGATGAGGGCGACGTGGATGCAGCAGGGAAACGATTCCTGTAGGATCTTCAGCAGAGGCTTGATGGAATCCCATTTGGAGCCACGCATGTCCACGATGACCGTGAAGCCATGTTTGCACACATCCTCGCTGGATGATGGGGAAAAAAAGAGTGAGAGAGAGAGAGAGAACAAAATATGAGCTTTAATCCTCTTTGCATTACATAATCTATGGTGCATCCTCCTTGCTAAGAAACGAAAGCAACTGCTTCACAAATGCAACTGGAGGAACTAAAAATAAAGGGAAAAAATTATTTCCCTTACCAAAAAAATTTAAATTAAAAATCAATGCACGTACAACTGAGAGCAGAGGGAGGGATGCATGGCATAACTTACCCATTAAGCACAGCTGCAATATATCTATTAAATGCACACAAAACCTGCTTTCAGAGAGCTGAAGGCCTTCAGTATTCAATCTGTCAGGGTTCTACCTGTTTTAAAAGCTCTGTGACAAGCTGCGCTGCTGACCGCATCAGTCCGTTACTCTGAAATCCAGAGCGCGTCTCACACAGCTGTCAGTCAAACATCTGCATGTCCGATTTCACCTCAGAAAGTGTCTAATCGAGGAGCTGTCGGTAATGACGGGATGTAGACGGGATGTACACACAGCCTTGTGCGACTGCGACACTGTTTTCCTCTCTCTCTCTTTCTCCCTCCCTCTCTTGCTCACTGGTTCACTCGCCCTCCCATTTTTTTCCTGCACACTCGCCTGCTCTCCATCTCTAAAGATGACTGCTCCTGCTCTCTCTCTCTTTATTATGATACATCTCTTCCCATCTTTCTGCATTTCTCTTTTTTGTCTCTAGGGGATTTGCTTTGTAACAGTAGATCACTCTCTCTCTCTTTCTCTGGTGTGACTGTGTGGGTGCAGGGGACAGAGTTTGTGAGTGAGGATGATGATGAGGAGGAAGAGCTGTTGGCAGTGGCTGAACTGCAGTAGGTTCTTGATCATGCCCACGCTGCCTTTCCCACCAACCACTCTTCCCATCGCGCCCCCTCTTGCGTTTCTCTCATATCTAAATCTCTCGCTTTCTATCCCCCTCCCTCCTGTTAAAAGTATAGAGCGACTAAATTCATTGCAGTATTACTGGCTGAGGAATATGTTTTATTAAATATGTCAAATATGATGATAAACCATCCAGTCATGCTGCTCTAAGATATAAAATCCATTCTGGGAAGAGAAAGGGGTAAAACAGAAGCAAAACGCTATATGAGTGCTTCCTTAACTTTATTATCTGCCTGCTAATATCACATGATTGTGTCATTTTTTTTTTTAATTGTTATGAAAAAAGGTCCCTTTCATCACATAATTTCACCATTCATTTTGTGGTGGAAATGACATTTTGAACATTTTTGGAACAAAATAGCAGATTCCTATATCTTGCCATGTATAATTTCATAGACAGCATTTTATGCATCCTACATAAACAAATCATATTTTCACAACTTTTTGCATAATTTGAAAAAATTACAGCTTAATTTCTAAATGCCAGAAAAATGCAAAAGCTTGACTTTTTGCACACATCACATGCCTCATATTTCATCTCAAGCATAACTATAACAACACTGGTGTGGATAGTAACAAACTATTAAAGAAAAAAATTGTTAACTGAAATAAAGCTGAAATAACGTATTTAGGGCTGTGACGATAACCGCATTACCGCATCACCGTGGTAATTAGATGCCGACCGCGGTGTTAAGGTCATCACCGCACTTTTTTTGCAAGGTATTTGCAGGAGGAATCTGTCTGCATTCCGCGGGACCCGACCAGATTTCTTGCGACGCAAATTTAAATTCTCGAATAAAACATGGTAGCGGTCGGTAACTCTTTTGTAATTTGAACGGGATTGGACGGTCTAACAATATCCCGTTCCCTACGTCCTTTCAGAACAGCATATCTGCGCTTTACTCACTCTTATCGCTCACGCGCTGCACGCACGGAACAGTGCTTTCTGTGTCATGTATTTTATTGCGGGGTCTGTGCGTGCAGCATGTGCATAACGGCCCTCAGACAGAACAGACAGGTTGTCGATGAGTGACAGAGCAGAATAAGGATGGCAAAACAAAGTGTGGATGCGCTGTCCTTGAAGGACTTTCATCTTGGACTGGAAGATGGTCAGTTTACTGCTAAGAAACCCCTGTCAGGCAAGTCTGACTCGGGACATTCTTCTCAGGGATGTTAAATTGTTCAGTTATTTCATTTAGCAATGTCTACAAGCCAACGGGTTTGTTCATATTTTGCTTATAAATTTAAATGACAGATGTCGGGTTTTTTTTCTCTGCGACACTTTTCCTACTGTGTTGACAGCAAAATGTTAAACGAATTTTGTATTTTGACAAGATGAATAAAAACAACAAATAGGCTACAATTTTTGTACAACCTATAGGTCTACATTATTTATTTATTTATTTTCTCTGCGACACTTTTTCCTATTGTGTTGACAGCAAGATGTAAAACTAATTTGATTCTGGACAAGATGAATAAAATAAATAGCCTACAATAAAATAATTTTAGTACAGACATTTGTATTTGTTATCTCTCTCTTTCAGTAGTGGAAATTTAAATGTGAGATTCTGGAAACGAGATATATATTTAGCGGGAACGGTCGGGTTAGGAAGAAAATTATTCTAAGCAGACAGCGGGTGAACAAAGTGAATATATAGCAGGAGCGGGTGGGTGCGAATGCAGAATAAGCTCGCGGGAGCGGGACTAAAAAAAACAGTCTCACTTAAGCATCCCAGTAGTTGTACAACAGCCGAACACTAGTCTGATGTTCCCTTTTTATGTTGCACTTTGAAAAACCCAAATCAGAAAAAAGGCCTCTTTTATGTTGCACTTTAGAAATGTTGTTATTATAAATATAGCCTAATTAATAGTTAAATAATATTAATGACATCCTAATTTGCTGTTACAAACGATGCGTTTCAACAAACACATTTTTCAACAAGTTGCGTTTGGACAAGTGCGTTTATATCCACGGACTGTTACCCAAAAAACAATGTCTAAAGAAATAGGAATCGAAGTTTAGCACAACTCACCAGAACTAAGCATGGGGCATGTTGAGCTCGGCTTGCTGTTTCTGCAGCTTGCTCAGGTTGTTATTCTTTTAATAATTTATTGTTTAATGGGTTACAAACGATGATAAAGACTGTTCCATAATTCCTATTAAACTCAAAGGATATCGAAAAAAAACAAAGTTATAGAAATAAATATGGTTTTGTTATTATAGTTTATATAATTTGCTGTTTTAATAATAAAGAAGACTACTTTATTATTATTAATTTCCACGTTCATTTACAAGCTGCATGCGTTCTTGATCAAAAGTCATTAGAGATTTCCGGCAGGAGGGGGGGGGGGGATTTGGGGGTTCTTGCGATTAACTGCCAAACCGCCATATATGTTGCTGCTTCACCGCGGTGAGAAAAAAATCCCACACCGTCACAGCCCTAAACGTATTTAAAACTTAGATGAAAAACTAAAATTAGAAATTATGCATTGGCAACTAACTGAAATAAAATTACTAAGTCAAAGTACTAAAATAACTAAAACTAAACTCAAAATAAAGCTAAATAGAAATATAAAAAGCTAAAACTAATAAAAGTCAAATCTACATAAAATTACTAAATGAATACTGAAAATATAAAAATAAAAGTTAACTTCATATATTATTAAATACTACAATAGTGTATAAAAAATAATTAAATAACACTGATCCACTATGGACCTGTGATGATCTAAAAACAGATAAACTGTCCAAATCGGGGCGTATATACTGAGTATTCTCATTAGAACCAAAAACAATTACTTCGGTCTTGTCTTCATTTAGGAAGAGGAAATTTTGGGGCGAGCCATGATTTAACCTCCTCTAAACATTGCAGAAGAGAGGTAATCGCTGCGGAATTGTCTCTTTTGATTGGTAGATAGATTTGAGTATCGTCTGCGTAGAAATGAAATGACACACCATGTTTACGTAGAATAGAGCCCAGAGGTAGCATGTAGAGAGAAAATAGAGAAGGAGATAAGATAGAGCCTTGCAGAAGGCCACAGGATAGAGGTGCAGGGGAAGAGGTAAAATTACCCAGCTTCACTAAAACTTTCTGTCCGACAGGTATGATGTGCACTGAACTTTAATGTTCACTATCTTTAACATATTTATTAGGTATAAATGGTTAATTGTAAAGGAAATGATCACACAAATTGATTGTTAACCTTGATACCTTGTTGAGTATATCATGTTTTTTTTATTTTTTCATGTAACTTTAATATGATTTGTATGCTTCATGATTTAAAATCTGACTCTCCATAAAGACTGAAACAATAAAATTGATAAGATACAAGGCATTTAAAAAGTATCAAAAGTAAATGAAGGCATGATAAACTGTTTTAATGTGATGCTCATGTATGAAATGTGTTATAATAAAAATCAACCCAATGGATAAAAGTGCCAGCACTTAAATAAACCCCCATGAAGGTCACAGTGTGCTCTGCTCTCTGCACTGTACCAGAGTTACCACCCTCATGCTCTGACTAATGGACGCTAAAGGCTCCGTAAACAAACATGTTTATAAAGCACGACTGCTCGGCAGAGCCGTTTAGAGGAATTGAGCTGAAGTGCAGACTTGGCCTGCCTCATTCAATTTTTATAAGCACAACAAAAGATCACATATGAAGAGACACAGCATCCCTAGTACACAGGTCAATTACAGATCAATGCGCCCAACTATGAGGAAAAGAAAACAACACGGCGGCAAGCAGCAGGACAGTTGGCACATCCACTGCACAATTTGCCAGATCCAATCCAGTTGCTTTTGTTCTTTTTAAACGAATGAGTCTGAACGGATAGTGAAAGAAAAGCAGTCAACAATGCCTAGCAGGTTTATCCTGGGATGTTTTTTAAAACATACTGAAGGAGTTCATATGCTTCTGGGCAGAGCTCGTTCTAGCTGAGAAGCGAGTGAGTGTGTCAATACCTAGGGATGCCGGCGAGGTAGGCGATGAGTCTGCGGAGATCCTCGTGTCGTATTCGGTCATGGTTGGTTCGTGATGGGAATGTTAAAACTGGACCGCCGCGCTTGTCCCTGCCCCCTGGAGAAATAACAATGCAGGAGTGATAAAGAGGGTCGACAGAAAGGGAAAGACATTAAATCAGCTAATAAAAACAGAAATAGCCTTTACTTATTGAAAATGCCTCTTATATCCAATAATCCCCACATCAAATACTCTGTATTTTGGTGCACATTTACCTGTCACTTTGGTAATTTGGTATTTCATGTCTTTATCAGGCTATACTCAGAGTAACGGCATACAAAACAGCATATGGCACAAACTAATCTAAAAGGGCAGGAAGTACAGTCCATTCAATATGTTGTACACAGTCTTGTTTTCATGCCAAATTACTTCTACTCTGACTAAAGCCTACAGTCAAAAAAAAAAAAAAAGGACCATGAATGAAAAACACTGGAGCTGTAAAAAGCAGCACATTGCTGGACTGGAGAGTCTGATTCAAAACCTGTTGTTGACAGTATCAGGCAGTCAGTCATTATCGAAATAATCTCATTACCGTTAAATCAAGTCAATGTTTTTCAGTGCAGTGTCTTCAGAGAATACTGAATGACAGCGTAGACCATCTTTCTGAGGAACCAAGACAAGACCCTTTTACATGATTTAATATCATAACTGTAAATCTCTCTGAATGACTCAGCTGCTGTTCACTTTTCAAGTGGTTAGACACTTGAAATAAGTGTCTCTGAAAGAACTTTTTAGTGTCTAGGAAAAATTTTCAGTTTATAAGTGTACTAAGGAAAATTGACTGAATAAATTTAAATTTGAATTTTTCTGTATTTTTTTTCTTCTGTGGAAAATGAGAAGATTTTCTAAAATAGTTTTTGACCATATAATGAAAGTCAATGAGGTCCAAAGCAACAATCCCATTGACTTTCATTGCAAGGACAAAAAATAAATTATTATTTTATGTTCCACAGAAGAAAACAATCATACAGGTTTGGACAGACATGAGGGTGAGTAAATTTTCATTTTTGTTTGAAGCTTTTCAGCTACAGCTATTAAACGTCACTTTTTAACAAAGCCAACAAATTTTAAGACAATTTCATTTAGATTTTAAATTAGCAATGTGAGGACTATGAAAGTTGTGCGCAATAAAATAAATATCATTCTGCCTGTCTGTGCTAACTTCTCATTTCTCAAAAATAATGAACTTGGATTTGGTGTATGACAAAGACCTGGATGATTCAAAAAATTGCTATTGGTATAATTAGTGGATAAAACTGTATTCTGATGTATTTGTGGAGGTCTACAGTATCTTTACTGTTGAACCTTTGGTTCGTAGCTCCCACAACTTAAAGGAATATTTCACCCAAAATGTTGTCATCATTTACTCACCCTTATGTCATTTCAAACCTGTGTAAGTTTCTACATGTTGAACACAAAATAAAATATTTTGAAGAAATTTGAAGAACCAAACAGTTGTTTGTCCCCATTGACTTCCATAGTATTTCTTTCCTTACTATAGAAGTCAATGGGGACAATCAACTGTTTGATTACCAGCATTCTTCAAAATATATTTTGCATTCAACATAAGAAAGAAACTCATACAGGTTTGGAACGACATGACGGTGAGTAAATGATGACAACATTTTTGGGTTAACTATGCCTTTAAAGATACAACTGTGGACCAACAGTAAAGATAATGTAGACCTGCAAAAATACATCACAATTCAATTTTAACCAATAACAATTTCTTGTCACCCAGGTCATAGTCATACACCAAAGCCCAGTTCATTAGCATTGAGAAATAAGTAATCAATGTGCTGCTCCCACTGATCCTCCTCTCACAGCTCCAGTTCATACAGGTTGTGTTACTAAGCCAAAAGGCCTCAACTCCAGCACAATAATCTCACTGAGCAGCTGGGATATCCATGAGGATTTTCTCCAGCGAATGTGCTGAATCTCACTAATGGAGTGTGTTTGTAATAGGATAATCCATTTTATCCTCTGACGTTAAGGAATATAAATAAATAAAAAGCACATAACTGCAAGCTTAAGCAGAAATCACTGGGTGTTCACACTTGGGGCTCTGCAGGTTCAGTTCCTCTGCTCGGTTCTTTATTTTTTAAGCACTCTCATCCTTGTTGATTGTGCTTGATGTTGTATCATGGGACATGTGTGTGACGGTTACTCATCCCTATGGAGACGCAGAGTCATTTTAGTGCTGGTCTGTTAGTCGTACGACTAAAAGAGCCAAACAGAAGCTCAGAGAGCAAGTGAGAAGGAGAGCTAAATCAAATTATGGCCTCTGTCAGGCCACAATGACTAAAAATATTTTGGGAAGTTACAGTAATATTCAGTAAAAGTTATTTTGGGTCAAAAACACGTGGTCCTGTGATTGTGATCAAGGGTTGTTATAATTGACAATGACATAAACCTGAAAAAAAATATATATTTTAACAACAACTAAAAACTTAATTAGAAATGTTGCTTTTGCAACTAACTGAAATAAAATAAGTATTTCAATTTAAGGGCTAAAACTGCTACAATTAAAAGTGCTATAAATTGAAGCCAAATAGAAATATTTAAAACAAAAACTAATACAAATGACAAAAGCACGTAACAAAATTACAAACTTTAACAAAATGATATGATAAACTAAAATTAAAACTGAAAATCAAAAATTAAAGCCAATTCAAAATATTAATAAATATTTCCTGTTCAGGTCATTTCCTGATCCTATGGAAGCCTTTTTAAAAACAAATAAAATAAAAGTTGTGACTTTATTTCTCAGAATTGCAGCTTTATACACCACAATGTGACTAACATTTTAAAAAATATATTTTTTATAATTATTTTTTAGTCTAAGATGGAACCTGGCTTCCATACTATCCTGTTGGAATATTCCTCTGTACAGGGATGAGTATTTTTTAATTTTTCAAACTAAAACATTGCCAGACCTGCCAACCTTAGAATTTTTTTTTGAGTACCACTTGTGTGATGGCAATGGGGGGGGGGGGGGGTGCATATATCATATGTAGTATATATCATATGTAGTATTAGGATAACGTTATTTGTTAAATATTTCCCAAAGGTCTGCACTCAGTCACATACTGCAGCTGCACGATTCTGGATAAATTGAGAATTACATTTTTTTTGGTCTCAAACAGAGATCACATTTCTCCCACGAAACAAAATAATGTGTGAAAATATTATTGCTGCAGTCTATTTAAAAGTGTTTAATTCGAACGAATTATTAAACATTTAAATTAATATATATTAAAATGATGAAAAAGTGGTTTGAATGAATGATTTACTGTCTCACTCATAAATACTTCACTTGTTCCTTTACTGGATGAATCAGCGTTTTTGAACGAATCTCTTGATTCAATCACAAATACATTTTTTAAGTCACTTGTCATTTACAAACAATGTAATCGACACAAACGTTATTTGAAGCGCCAGTTAATTTTCAAAAGGTCTATTTTGATCGCTACCATAAACATCAGTGTTTATATCTCTGAACTATTAACTTTGATCCCAGTATTTCTGTGATAATATGAATGACTGTAATACAGAAATAATACTGTGTCGTTGAAAAGACTGTTTGTGAAGCTGTTACCCAAACATGTTAACTGTCTGCTCTGTCAGCAGCTGTCCGAGCAGATTTGAATGTTCCGGTAAGACTTTTTTAAAGGTTTATTAGACACGGGCGAAGTTCTAGTGCAAATATATCAGTATTTATCCAAGTATGCGCAGTTATTTTGGACTAAACGCCCTAATATTAGGACGCTGTTCAGTGAGTGCAGCTATATGAACAAATAAACCACAGCAGATCTGGCTGAATATGAATGTGTGCTTTTATTCTATTCACAGTTCGTCTAGAATATCAATGCGATCATGTCGACTCCAGAGGATTAAGTTAACTCAACTCAATATTTTAACTTTCCACATCCACCCCAACCCGTTTACCTTAGTTGTAAGTACCGTGTGTACTGTCCTCTTTTAAGAAATCAGACGGCAGGAGTAAAAAGGTACGAGACCGAGCGGGATTTTGTTTTGCTGTCTATTTGCAGTCTCTTTTTAATGATAGGTCTACGCATTTGTCAATCATCCCACATGTTAGATGGGGAATGAACCCAGTGATCTGATTGGTCGAAGTCCTCTTTCGTTGCTGTTGCATGATTTAAGTAGGCTACTGTGCGTGCGCAAAGGCGTCACCAGGTTTTTGCGTAGTTTAAAGTGACAAATCGTACCTGCGTACTTTGAGGTCAAAATGCGTGCCCGCTACGCAAAATGCGTACAGGTTGGCAGGTCTGCATTGCTTTTCTGTACTGGAAATACTGAAGATACACATTCTTGTTGACCATATGTAGAGTACTTCCTTCTGAGAAAGTATGTTATGACCACTAGACATATAAAAGACACATAGTTATAACAATAGCACTCAAATCAACAACACACCTGACAAGAAGGCCACTTTTTCCTTTAGAATGGGCAAAACTTCCATTGCCTTCATCTCTTCATTCCTACGAAATCCTGAAAAACAAAATGACAGAACAGAATTTAGAATCCATGCAAGCATATCATCACCAGAGCCTTGGTCTAGCGGTTAGCATACTGTGCATGCTCGGTTTTCTTGAGTTTGCATTTGGTCCATTTAAAGCCCATGAATATCAATTTCACATTCTCCTTTTCAGACTCTTTTAAACGTATTTAACTGAATGTAAAGACAGTCCAGAAACATCATCATTTGTTCTTCTGTTCTTGGAATGAGCAGATACCGCCTCGAGCGCGGGACCACGTTCAAGCGCTTTGCATGAGATCAGCAACAACCTGGATGAAGCATCACTTCTGTTCATTTGTTTTTATGATTCACAGGTTTGAGTTGACTTGGTTTGGCGAGTCTGTGCCAAAGTTGAGTTAGTCATACATAGCCAGCAGACTGACTTTGGACTCTCAGAGAGCCTAGACTCACAATCACGAAAACATAACCTTGCTTGGATTACATAATTTACCTTTTTCCTTTCATATTTTGCCTGGATTAGCTGAAAGAAATCATGTAAATAACTTAAGAAATAATATGGTATTAGTTCATGATCTACAAGTATCCACTTCAGAGCAGGACAAATGCTGCAAGACTCGGGTATGGCACAATGCTCGCTAGTAAAGCATTACGGACATGATGGTTCAGTTGAGACATGCTGTCTTTAATTCCACTCCTACTATCCCTCCATCCCAGTGCTGCTAATTAAGCATGAAATATGGTTGAAGGAGCCGATCCCTCCTACACAGACACACACAGCTAAAAGATAGAGATGATGTCATTTATCCATGTTCCTGCAATGCTTCCCTGTGGTGTCTCAGCGCCACTCACTGTACAAATGAACACCTTTCTCTATTTCACTCTGCCTCTTTCCTCCCCTTCTCTTTTTTCCATGCATCCCGCTGGAAGGTTTGTTTTTCCACCACTGCTATACTGTGCACATCAGACCACGTGATCTAATGAAAACATGGAAGCTTCTGCAGATTATTTACAGCAATTTACAGGAATCTCTCATCCAAAAATGTACAAGATGACAAGATAACTTTCCTCTGTGAATGACAGGAGTTATTTACAGCAGGATGTCCAAGCTGCTCACATTTAAGCAAAATTTTCTATGAATTTTTTTTTAAACCTGGTACTAAAAGAAATCGATCATATGACTCCAAAAGTATTAGAATTCAAATCTTGAATTGGGTGGACCACTTTAATGATGCATTTATATTGCCTAGTCCCAATCCACTTTCATTGTATGGAATAGAGCAGCTCAGACATTCTGCTAAACCGCTTCTTTTGCGCTCTGGGGGAGTTATACAGGGCCCGTATTTATCAAGCCTCTAAGAATTACTCTCAAGAATACTGCTAAGAATTGACTTAAGTGAAAAAAAATTCTTGGCTCAAAGCTGCGATTAAAAGTTAGTTATCAATCATCTCAGTCGTAATTTAAGCGAAGTGTAGGACTAAATCTTCGAGATGATTCACGACACTTTGCTGTGCCACAAACGGGATTTTGGATGACGACATACGCATGGACCAATCACTGAATAGATTTCTTTAATTAAGAATATTCTCAGATAAATTCACATTGAATGGTTAAATTCCTAATAGGAGTTTACATTCAACACACATTTGACAATAAAGACTTTAAGAGAACACATTGTGGCAAGAAAACGAACCATCATCACAACTTAATTTAGGGTGCCGATAGACGATAGTATAGTGTATCGACTGTTGCTGATGCCTTTGATGACAGCGAGACGATTATTATTATTATCCGTCAAAAATAGACTTTAATCTTTAGTGATGCAGCGCGGAGAGAGGCTTCAGAAACTTGCCACGGCTGATCAGCTCCGGTGGCCGTGGAGCTGTAACGCGCCGCAGACGCGTGCAGTGTAAATAAGGGGTAAGAGATTTATTCATCATACAGTGTAGATCGCATAATGCTCGCGCTAGACTGAAGTCAGTTATGATGTTCTTTGGTAATGTAAATGTTTTTTTGCTCGATTTGAATAACTGGGGAAATGTAACTTGTTTGATTAACTGCTCGTCGCCAAACATTTCAAAAGACATTCCTCCTCTCCTGAAAGATTCGCGCACGTCTCTGTCTCTTCAGCGCCATCACAAGCCCCTGCTGGCAACTCCTAACCACTTGAGAGACCTCTCCAGCTGTCTTAAATAACTGGGAGAGTAAGAGTGATTCTTAGCTTTAAGAAATTTGATAACTTGCTTTTATACTTAAGTTTGAAAGTAGGAGTAAATTTCATGAATTCTCAGCACTTAAGACTAAAATGGCACTTTGAGAAGCTTGATAAATACGGCCCCAGGATTACATACAGGTTATAGATTAACATTAATTTGTAATATAGTATATTGCAATTAATATTTATATTATTCATGATATGAAATTATTTATATAACAAACATTATGTAATTTGTTATTGATAATTTACATATACATATAGCACTTGCATGTTGTTGCTCTTTTGTTGGTTTTGATTGCTTCTATTGCCCTCATTTGTAAGTCGCTTTGGACAAAAGCGTCTGCTAAATCACTAAATAAATAAATAAATATACATAAGTTAACAAACGGTATCGCATACAAAATATCCAAAATAAAAATGTTTAAATAAAATGTAAAAAAATATATAATATTTAATTTTATTCATATTTTACAAATTACAATAAATATTATTATATTTTTAATTATGTATTTAAAATACTCAAAGAATAAAACAACTGGAATTAGAAAATTCCTTAATTATACTGGGGGAAAAAAAGACAGGACAAGGCAATTTTGAGCAGTGTTCTTCAGGAGTGAACAGTTAGGATAAACCGAACAGAATGGTCAGTTATGGTTAAATGTGGAGGCTGGGAGAGTTACAGACAGTGCTGCCGGTCAGAAGGGCTGAGTTTCAGTAACAGTACGGTTTTCTCTAAACCCCGCTGAGCATATGAGAAGACCAGGGTTTAGATTCTCTTCCGTATCTCGGTATCTGTTTGCATGCATGAGTGTGTGAGGAAGAGAGCCCACACTCTTCCCTCAGGGTCTGAGAGAGACAGGCTGCGGTACGGTAGGCCAAATGAGGTTCTCACTTCTGCAGCTGGATGATGTAATGGTGTGTGTGTGTGTGTGTGTGTGTGTGTGTGTGTGTGTGTGTGTGTGTAAGCGAGCTCCACTGCAGTCGAACAGGAGAGGGTGAAGCCCATTTAATAACGGTTCACAATATGACTCCAATGACTGAAGCGACAGTCGTCTGAACACGGATGCGCTTCCCTTGTAGTCCATAGAAACGAAAATACACACACGCTAAATGAAAACATTTCATACTTTTATCATATATTCATATTATAACCCACATTCTAAAATCTTTTGTACCAAAGAATAAATTGAAAATGTAACTTAATAGTAATAATAATAATACATTTTTATACATACATTATTTTTAGAATAAAAATATTTTTTAAACTATAATAAAAAAAAACTTGTAATATTATTATTTTATTTGATATATTTTATTAATAAGCTTATTATTTTAGTGAATAAAATTATTACTGTTTTTTTTCAAATGAGAACACAACCCTGGATGTCTGTCAGATTTAAACAGCTTCTAGATTAAACTATAGCTAACACACACAAGGTTACAACCTGTGTAAAACTAATCATTCTAGGTTTAAATTGGGGTTTTCACAAGGCTAACAATTTCATTTATCACATAGATTTTACATTAATCTACTCATTTCCTTTCCAATGACAGAAGACAAAGAAATGACCTCCATCTCACATCTGAAGTGCCTCGTGCAGGAGATGACCGTTCCCAACATATTATCTCACCAAAATGAATCCCATTTCACAGCCGTGTCGCTGTCCTTCAAGCTTTGCATGCAGGGTAACTGGATATTTCACTAACGTCTAAAATCCATCATTTCAGCATCCAAACCACAGTAATATAACAAACCACTTCAACAAATAGAGATATTACGCTTGGAGAAAATCAGACAGCTATTCTTTTCCCAGAGCTGGAAGAGCTCTAAATGTGGTTGGGAATTCACAGTCTGTGGAAAAATAACTAAGGATATCATAGCTATCATAAGGGAACAGACAACAAAACATGTCTGAAAACATAGCCTCACTGTTTCCAGGTAATAGGTTCCTGATCTTCCCGATATTGAAGACGTAATGACCCGAGATAACAACAGTAACTTCAGACAATCTGAAACCGGCATCGCTTCACATATACCGGGAACAGTTTTCTCTACATCTAAACAGCAGAGCACCGGATTTTTGGTAGATGGCAGCAGAGCGGCCACACGGATCAACACTACAGTGACGAGATGACGCAGAGAGAAGAAGTGAACAAGAGGGACAATGTAATGGATGTAAATAGCAGGGAGGAAACAGTTATTAAATAAGAAGAGATTTTTGAACAAGAGAGGAGAAAGAAAGAGAGAAAGACAGAGTGAGCAAGCAACAAAGACACTCATATCTGACTTATAATGTAAAGTATTTGAACCGTATTAATAGGCAGTATTTATTGTACTGCTTTTTATATTTTGCTGTCAGTTAAGATTCTTTTTTTAAATTAGGTTTTATTCAGCAAGGACAGAATTTATTAGGTTACTTTGTAATAACAACAACAACAAAAAATCTTTCTTGCACACCGAATCAGCATATCAGAATAATTTCTGAAAGACCATGTGACACTGAAGACTGCTGAAAATTCAGCTTTGCCATCACAGGAATAAATTAAATTTAAAAAAAATATATAAAAACAGAAAATGGTTATGTTAAATTGTAGTAATATTTCACAGTATTATAGTTTTTTTTATTGTATTTTTGACCAAAAACATAAAATCGACCCCAAACAGTAAAGCATGAATTAATATACAATAATTATAAACTAATGATAATTATCTTCTACTGTCTATGACAATGAGAATTTGTGTCAAATATGCCCGATTGCATGAAAATGTCAAAATGCAAAATTACCCAAATAACAGCTTCATTTTAAAATACAATCTCTTTGTACACAAACATCAGTTAAATATATGTTCTGTCAAGATTTATATGCATTACTCATTAACAGTACACACAAATGTGCTATTGTACATTCATACATACAACTTAAATTATGAACAAATACATGAATAAATCCAATAATACGAAGCTGCAGATTGCTCTCGAATTTCCCCTCCCCCATCACACTTCCTCACTGTGGGTCAGACTGAAGCAAACAAGGGTCAAAGGTTCAACGAGTATGTGCCTGTGTGTGTAGCAGCCGCTAATCGCATCCCTCATTCTGCCGGCCACATTACTGAGCACATTAATGAACCCCCATCCCACACCAGCCTCACACAACTAATGAGTCCACTCATTCGTTCATTTCCGACTGGTCCTGCTGAATGAACAGAAGACAAATGAATCCTGAACAATTCAGCGGCTGTAATGGTCTGAGCTGACGTTAAACGGCCTGCTACAGATTAATTTCCTGTTTTGCTTCTATTCAATAATAGAATAATAGGATAATACATTTGGGCCTGTTGCAGTGCATAACATCCATCACTGAACAAATTTTAACAATCAATACTGGATTAAAATGAGATTGCTTTTAAATCATTAAATAGTTTTGCTTGATGCTAACCTTAAACCACAAACTATGAACTGTAGTCATGTTTAAAGCAGACGGATATAGGCACCCGAGAACGTTTTAAATTTACACCCTGTAGCCTGTAACCTCACAACAGTCGGGTCAGATCAAATCACTTCAGCGCCGCCGACCTGGCTTCTTATTGGGGTGTAGCATGAGTCTGAATCTCAGCAATTAACCTGAGATGCTCCAGAGGATTGAGATATCAAGACGACAACCCATGTGACCTGACCCGTCACCCTGTGAACAGCTGCAGAACCGGGTTAACACTTGAGCTGGTGAACATGTAACCTACAGGCCACCGGTGGAGCACTGGGAATGTAAGGGATGGACACTAGGGGTGACCACAGTGGAGCTTTACACCACGTCCTAACTAGTTGGAACAAAGTGTCAAATGAAAAAATGCCCTAACCAGCTATGACCATCAACAACGAAGCTGGGTCACAATGGGTCAAATGGGACAAATAATAAAAAAAACAATTAAAACTCATCCCCTTTTCAAAACATCAAATCAAATCACAAATAATAATAATGTAGTAAAAAACTATAAATAAAATGACAACACCTGATAAAATAACAAACAAATAAAAATAGATAAAAGTAAAAAAATAAAGTAAAATAAAGTAAAAAAAAAAAAAAAAAAAATATATATATATATATATATATATATATATATATATATATATATATATATATATATATATATTTTTTTTTTTTTTTTAAATGTTAAGTTTGTGTCTCAGTCAGAAACCATGATTGCGCTACTTATTTTTGCTCATCAGAAGTAGAGGTATATGTGAGGAGATACTTTTATTACAGAGAGCATGTGATTGGACGATATTTTTGGTTCAATTTCTGGATGAGAAAAACGGTCAATTTTAAAAACGTATACCTGCTAACGAACTGTCAACTTCTAGGAGCACATCATCAAGCAGGTGGCTTTGAAGCTAATAAAAGAAAATTACTATAAGCCACAAAACTCCAATTTTGATTTTATGCAATCTTATACTGTATGTATCTCAAATATACATGCATTTTGTTTTCGTGTACAGCAGAGCTCACAGAGCTCAAGCTCTTCTCATTGGGCCAATCATGTTGACACTGTTAACGTCATGAAGGATGTTACCAAACAGGGTAACATGAACTGCACAGGACTGAAGTGTACTCACAGTTGACAAACTGAATGAAAAGGTAACTTCAGCTTGCTGCATTACAGTCAATGCTGTGCGTGAAGCGTGAAGGGAGAGTCTGTTAGCGTGAACACAAAGCCTGTTTCTCCTATACTGTAATGCGATCAAGGGTGAGGAGCACTTCCAGCCTCAGTTCCCCAGGACAGTGAAGCACAGCAGACTGGTAAAAGGGAAAATGCCACGTCGCAGTATGTGGAGCGCAGGACCAGCTCAAAGTTCACGACACTGAGATACACACACATACACGTTCACGCAGACTGAACAGCAGAGTATAATGGCACTTGAGTACAAAAAAAAATTACAAAAGTTATTTTAAAATTGCTAAATATTTCACAATATTACTGTTTTTACTGTATCAAATAAATACAGCTTTAAGCCCAAATTATACTTCATTTTTGTACCCTAACAAATTTGAAGTGCATGTGCAACCTACACATACAAAATTGTAGCGTGTGTACAGTACACAAATACTATTCTTACAATGAAATTTGCATCAGGCATATATGATATATATATATATATATATATATATATATATATATATATAGAGCTGCACGATTCTGGATAAATTGAGAATCACGATTTTTTTTCTCAAATAGAGATCACGATTCTCCCACGATTCTGAACTAAACAAAATAATGTGTGACAAAATATTAATTGCTGCAGTCTATTTAAAAGTGTTTAATTTAAATGAATTATTAAACATTTTAATATATAATACAGTATGGCCAGGTTTCACAGATGGGGTTTAGACTAAGCCAGGATTAGATCATAGTTCAATTAAAACATTTAAGCAATTTTTATAAACATGCTTAGAAAAAACATTACTGGTGTGCATCTTGAGACAAAACAAAGGCACTGATATATTTTAAGATCAGTCAATGCGAGTTTCTTTCAGTTGAAACAGCTCAGATTTACATTTTTGTCTAGGACTAGGCTTAAGCCTTGTCTGTGAAACCCGGGGTATATGTATTTAAAATATAGTGTATTTAATACACCAACTTTTAGAATTAAAATGATGAAAAATTGGTTTGTATTAATGATTCAATGACTCACTCATACCTCACTTGTTTCATTAATGGATGAATCAGTGTTTTTGAACGAATCTCGAATGAATGATTCAATAACAAATACATTTTTTAACAGTCACTTGTCACCACCTAGTGGCAAAATGATGCAATCGACACAAACGTTATTTGAAGCGCTAGTTGCTTTCAAAAAATGAGTGGCTCTATTTTGATCGCTACCATAGACATCAATGTTTGTAGCCGAACTATAAACTTTTATCCCAGTATTTCTATGAATGACTGTAAGACAGAAATAATACTGTGTAGTTGAAAAGACTGTTTGTGAAGCTTTTTCTTACCCAAACATGTTAACTGTCTGCTCTCTGGATCAACAGCAGCGCGAATGCAGATTTGAATGTTCCGGTATGATTTTTTCAAAGCTTTAATAGACACGGGCGAATCGTTGTCATTCAGAAATTAGATCGTGTAGGTATTTGAATCGAGATCGCGATCTTTTAACGATTAATCGTGCAGCTCTAATATATATATTAGGGCTGGTCCGATTATATACCAAATACCATTTTTTGAGCTTCGAAGCTTTGGTAGTAATCAACACCGAATATTCGAAGCTTCGGAGGGAGGGGGCTGAACATATTCTTCTCTCTAATAAATATATATATATTATACATACATATTAGGGCTGTACATTTTTGCACACAGGGCAGCTCTTCTTCTGAAAATGCAAAATGTACATTTATTATTTATTATTAAATTTTTTTCCCTCTCTGTGCCCACATACTGTATTTTGATGAAGCTAAATTCTCAATAAAACTGTTTTCATTGGTATATTTTACTGTTTCTGTTGTCAGACAACGGAATGAATATGAAATAGTGACTGAATCGCGATCCATTAAGACTACATAAAAAGCTCTCTCTTCCAAGATGTTAAACTGCACCAAAAAATCATGATAATTGCACTGTCGTCTGATGAAATCAAATACACATAAGATAAAGACAATAGCTGTGCTGTGATTTTGGCTATTCCTTGCATGTAAAATTAGAGAAGCAACATAATATCTGTGTTTAACTGAATTAAAGCGCTGCTCCTCTCTGCCGCTCGCTGAAGAGAAACTGAGTAGACGCAGAGAGAGAGAGATAGAGCGAGAGAGAGAGCGAGAGAGGTGTGCGCGCGCCGGGAGAGCAAGACCTCGCGCTCACGCGGCAGTACCGGTGATTCTCAGAAACTGGGTTTGGGCGCTTTTTTGAAGGGAAAAAGTCGCTAAAGGGGTCTGCAATGTTGCTAAGTTAGCAACACTGTGCATCTCCATTTCTCCAACTACGGGTTGGGCCACGGGTCAAACAGAAAATACGCGCTGCGTTAATCGCAAGTTAAAAAATTTTTAAAAATTAAAATGAATTTGCGTTATTAACGCGTTAACTTTGACATCACTAATATATATATATATATATCCAAACCTTTGACCACTTTAGCATTATACTTGATTGTTTCTATGTTATCTGTTTTTGGTCTGCCTAAATTTAGTTAGGACCCCCATAGAGGTCCAATGTGGTGCCCTGCTCTCTCCACTTCAACAGAGAAACAGAAACAGAGGGGAGTCGCACCCTCAAGACACAGCCTTTCTATTTCTGTCCTCCCTCTCCATCAGTCTGTCTGTCCTTTTTTTCTCTTCTCCCCTCCTTTCCCAGAAGCACAACCACAAACACTGACACATATGTGTACATTTAGGAAGAAAACATCAGACAACACTTCACTGAAAGATGTGTTTGATTAGGGACACATCCAAAATGTGGCCAGGAACAGGACTAGGAACCAACGGACTAGTTAGTTGTTGGATGACTAGTTGAAAAAGAGATGACAGCTTCTCTCCTTCCATATTGAGGCTAGAACAACGAAAGGGGATATTTAGATGAGAGAGAGAGAAAAATGAGGATAAAAATAAAGAGCCCAGCAGTTAAAATCACTGCGGGACTACAGACAATTATACAGTACAGACACATCAGGAGAGCAACCTCAATGTGCCAGTAAAGATGCCATTATTCTTCATCAATCAGTCATTTGTCCCTAAATGGTCCCTATATAGTTTATATAATTACAACAGAAGCAAAATCTTCTCATAATTATTCTGGTGCAAAGCAGAAGTGTGAAAATATCTCTATATTCCTTTAGATTTTTAGCATGTAAAATCATTTCAGCACCACAAATATTGCCAACAAAATATGGTACTATTATACAATCAATACATTGATACAAATAGACGGTAATAATAAAAGTATACATTAAATCGTGTTTTTATCATGTACAGATAAAGCCCATCTTTAAATCAAGCAGGGTTGCAGAATTGACACTTTTAACTAAACTTCTAACTTATTTTACAATATATTAAAATATTTAAACGGTTTGTAAAAATACTATTTATTATTAAATTAGTATTAAAAATCAATA
>CM041793.1:31648320-31708319 GCA_023376895.1 Aspiorhynchus laticeps
AATGCTGCAGAAATGTTAATATTATAGTTTGGTTTCAATTGTGTTTTGTTTTGCGAGTCCTTTTTAGTCAAAAGTTATCAGCTGTTTTGATTAGCCTGAGAACCACCTAATTGTTTACACACTGTACACCATCAATACCCTTGTTTTTAATTATCTGATTATTCCATGTTTGATTATTGGCTGCTGTTGATCTTTGCTTGTTGCTGATTGGCTAATGGAGCACCTGTCTGTTTGATTACTGGGTAAAGCAGTACGACTCAGCTGCTGTAATCTCTCACATTCTCACCTCTCTCTGTCAACCAGTTTACGAACATGAGCCCCCCTGGAGGAAGCATTCATGACTCTGTGCCAAAGAATAACTGCTGTCCCTAAATATTTAATCCAAAATGGCTTCCATTGAGAGACTGAACCACTTGCAGCTCTTTTACCATAGTTCAAAATAGTGCATTGTAGTGTTATAAATGGAGTATTTATCGCACAATATAGGCTACACATTCTCTCGCAAACATCCTGGCACAGAAAAGTTGCTTGGGTCCCGCAGCTGTGCTTTCTATAAATAGACACCATGACCCACCCCATCAAAGACTCTTTGCCCCTCTCAGTACCAACAGAGCACATGACCAATGGATACACAAACATGTGCTCATAGGCTGGTCTGACATCAGTCACAGGAGATCACTGTCCAAACAAGATAGGACCCCAGCCGGCATTTCAACGTTGATTCACCGGTGAATCAACGTCGGGTACCATGGTTGAATCAACGTTGGATTATGTTTCGATTTTGCAAATTGGATCAACGTTGATATTGTGACGTCGTTTCACCGTGAAATCATGACGTTGTTTCACCGTTGAAATCGCGACGTTGTTTCACCGTCTTACCTTCAGCATTGGTGAATTAAGGTCGTTCTGTAGACGTTGGATTAACGTTGAATTATGTGTTGATTTTGCAAATTGAATCAACGTTGATAACACGACGTTGTTTCACCGTCGTACTTTCAACATGAGTGAATACACAACTGTACGTTCAATTAGAACCTAGTTTGCATTTAGATCAACACTGTACATATAGATAAAGCTTAAAAATCAAATGACTGGCAGCAATGGCTTTACAATCAACTTCAATAAACTACCACGCTGAAAATGGTAAAACAGCAGTTTTATTTTGGAAACATACAGTATAAAACAGATGAAAATAATCCCAAACTTTAGCTTGCAGTGTTTGTGCTTGGATGTATTGTTAAAAACCTGTAAAATCCAAATACAACATTTAAAGACTCAGTTTTTGTACCATAACATGCATATTTTGCACTGCACTTGCAAGAGAAACCCTTGTACTTCTTTTGACTGAAACCAGTTGATCTTTTATTTTGGTGGAAATCTATAGTTTCTGTGAAAACATGTTTTACTAATGTGTCTCATTACAAGAGATTTGTACATTTGTGCAGTGAGAACATGTAGAACAGTTAGAGAATGGAAGCTGCAACAGAAACCATGTCGGTGATAAAGGATAGGACTGCCTGAGTTTTGTCGACAGCCAGAGGAAATTCTTTACGCAGGAAAAATGCTGCATTGAATGAAATGCATTTAATATTTTAAGTAGAAATGTTTCTTCAAATTCTGATAAAATGTTAGAACCAATAGCCTTGTGCATATAGCGTGGTTGTGCTTTGGGTGATCCTTGAAAGAGTCCCAGCTCTAGGTCCTTTCTGATGCCGTGTCCTCCTCTCTCTCACACACGTGTGCACTTTCTGTACTGTCCTGTATGTATAAATAACAAAAACACCAAAAATAAATACTCATAAAAGATCAACTTTGATATTGTGAAATATCTTTAACTGAAAACTGAATGCAAAACAAATCACATACAATATTTTTACTTTAAGTTCAATAACAGTGGGGTTGGAAACAAAGTGCACAACACTATTCATTAAACACCTATTTAATGTATTCAGATGAAAGTTTGCAATATTAAATTATTCACAAGCAGTTTTTTCAGAGCCTCCAGTTACACTGTTTTAAAGGGGTGGTTGACTGGGTTTTTTCTAGGCTTGATTGTGTTTATGGGGTGCTGTCTAGCATGTTCATGCTTGTTTTTTTTAAAAACGCATTATTTTTCACATAATTTACCTTTATTCTACACCGCACTGTCCCTTCTCTGACAAACGCCTCGATTTATTTCCTGGTTTTATGAAGCCCCTCCCTCGATGGGCTGAGATTGGTTAGCTGGCTCAGTGTGTTGTGATTGGCTAAACCGCCTCTACTGCACATCTAAACGTCCTGCCCCTCTCCTCAGCATGCGCTCCGGTTGAATTGTAAACAGTGGCATTGTCTATAATGCTTAGCAATTTGAGCCCGATTGAGACCCAGAGGATATTAGTGAAGAGGATCATGCAGAACCTGTAAGCACGGCTCTTAATTGTATGTTTGGTTGTTGTTGTCTCATACTTTTAAATACGCTGCTATTTGTAAGTGCTACTGCTTCTGTTAGCTTTTAATATACGGTTTTATCCTGATTAAAGCTTTAATACAGCACAGCAACCGCACGCGTGTCCATTTATAATGCTTCTCATTGCTGTGTGAAAATAAGTGTATAATTGGAACAGTTTGTTGGAGCTCATCTGACGATCTGAATGAGAGAGAGAGAGAGAGAGATGCAGAGCAGGGTGACAGAGTAACAGTATTAAGAACTGCTGCTTTAATGATTTTGAAACTTGTGTCTCCATTAAAATCGTTAGAAGACAGAATCACGATTCATATGAATAGATTTTTATGTGCATCCCTAGTTTTCTCTTCCTCTTCTCTAAAGCAGGGCAGCATGGCCTCGCCCCCTTTGCTGCGTGTTCCCGGGGTCGGGGTTTATCTGGGTCTGTGATGTATCAGACCCGGGAAGTAACTCGTTGTAGTCCCTTACCTGTCGTTTTTGTAGGCATTAAACTGCCAGAATTTTAAAAGACGATATCTCCGTTTGCATTGAACTTTCAGCGCCGCAACTCTGCAGATATTGTTTATGCTCAAACAGCAACATTACACACTAACTAATGTTAAAAAAGTGAAATCGCAATCAACCACCCCTTTAATCAGAATCCTAACTATACAGTGTATTTAGTAAAACAAGTAAAATCAAATCAAGTACATTTTTATTAAACTAAGTAAAATCAAAACCTTTCACAAAAGGTCAATGAATCTCTACCAGAAGTGACAGTGCAATGTAGCAGATGAACAATTCCTTACCAAATTGCCAATAAACAGCTGGATCCTTGATGAATCTACAAGGGGAAAGAAGAAATGGTTCACTGAAAAGTTTTTTTCCTAATAAGAATATTTATTGTTGTCAGCCACTTTAACATAGTAAATACAGTTTGAACATTAACACTGCACGGTGCTTACATACAGGTAAATACAAAACTCAAATAAAGATTAAATTAAAATGTATTAACATTAATTTATATTTAATTTCGTGATTCCTCTGCGTACCACTAGAGGGAGCCTGAGTAGCACTAGTGGTACTCATACCACACTTTGAGAATCACTGCTTTAAACAATCTTAATTCGTTTAAATTTGCGATTATATGATATTTAGAAAACATGAACAGAGTATGTTATCTTTTGAGACTATTATACGATTAAAAATATAACACAATGCATGGCATTCACATCAGAAAAATTTGAAAAATCTCTTAAGACAGACATTAACGTAACAATTTACTAGCAACACACAACAACATTAGCATCTGTGTATAAAGCAATACAAAAATGCACACAGACACAGGTATTTATCTTCTGCAGGTTAACGTTACATGTCATTCACCCATTTGTAAACTCTGGTAACATTATACTTTACTATTTTTGAAAGGTAAGATTTTCTTACCTGATTTTGTCCGTGTGTTTGCAGAACCTCGCAGATCACACCTGACCCTTCCTGTGTTCACATTCTAGTTTTTGTTCTCCGTTGACATGTCACGACTCAAATTCGCTCAGAATAAAAATTTAACAGGCAAATATTTATATTATAAATAATTCGGAACCGACCGAGCAATCTCAACGAGCAGCAGCTCACACACACACAGTCAGTCAGCCGCCTCACTCAGAAAGATGATAATAACGGTCGGTCATATTTTCAAACTGAGAAAGGCGCGAACAGTTTCATTGGCCAGTTTCCTGGATGACAGCCAGATTAACCAATCATGATCAAAGAAATAAGGTAAACGCAGTGAAATGTATTTAGTTTTATTGTTGTTAATAATGATAATATTTTAACATATACCTTTAGATTTTAGAATAGGTTTAACGATCAAAATATTGTAAAATGCTAATAAAATAATAATAATGATCTTAAATAATTTAGTAATAATAATTTAAAAGGCAGAAATTTCTTTTGTATGCTGTTGAAGACATTAAGTTGATTCAACATACAGTTCTTGTAAAAAAGAAATCAACATTGATTTACAAGTGTTTTTGGTAACCTTTTTCAACCATTTAGCATTAAACATTTTTTCAACGTTTTTTCAATGTTGAAACAACAACTGTCATTATTTCAACCATATTTCAACGTTGAAGGTTGGTCATGTGCCGGCTGGTTTTCAACCGTTCAGCATTAAACGTTGTATTAACGTTGTTTCAACGTTAAAACAACAACTGACCTTATTTCAACCATTATTTCAACGTTGTAGGTTGGTCATGTACCGGCTGGTTTTCAACCGTTCAGCATTAAACGTTGTATTAACGTTGTTTCAACGTTAAAACAACAACTGACCTTATTTCAACCATATTTCAACGTTGAAGGTTGGTCATGTACCGGCTGGTTTTCAACCGTTCAGCATTAAACGTTGTATTAACGTTGTTTCAACGTTAAAACAACAACTGACCTTATTTCAACCATATTTCAACGTTGAAGGTCGGTCATGTGCCGGCTGGGACTAGTTGACACTAGTTTTACTCAAATTAAATGGTAAAATGCTCGTGAAGTGACTCTCAGATCAGCTTTGGAGATATTGTTCATGTATTTATGTCCTCATTGAGACGGCAGACGCTGAAATCACCGCGAGCGCCACGCACGCTGTGTAACGTTAGTAAACAAGACCGCGCGTCTGCTCCATTCACACAGAGATGCGCAGAACATGCAGGGTTCATATTTAAATCGACTTTTGCGGCTTAATATTTACAGATACTAGTCCATATCGCAATTTGATTTGTGTAATGACCTACTTTTGATTAATTCATCCAAACTTTGACAAATTCCGTGACATTCCGCGTTAAACTGTAAATTCCGTTTTTATGACTGGATTCCGCGATTCCGTCTGTGTTTTCTGCATCGCGGAAATCATAGGGCCCTAAGTATGTGCTGCTGTGGATTAGGGCTTATGGTGCGTTCAAGTCATGTCGGATACATCGTATTTACAAGTTGAACTCACATGAATGCCACCACAAAGTCGTTATTACAAGTGGGAAACTGGAAATTTTCTTTAAGCCCCGAGTTTCTGAGTTGGGGCCGTGTCAGTGAAAAAAACGTGTCGGATGCAATAGACGCAGCTAAAGACTAAAGATATGCAGCATCAGTAAAGTTGTTGAAATGAATAAAATAATACTTTTTTGTAATGTACAATAAAACTATATAAGTTACACATACAAAATTTTATATCATTGTATAGTTATAACAGAATATATAATTACTCAGTTTACATCACCTTCATAAATTAAATAAAAACAGAAAAAATAAAAAACACAATGATGCACATTCTTCATTCATCATTTTATAGATGTAGAGTTAAAAAAATCATTGAATTTTATGTAGAAAAGTTAAATCGCCATGTTGTTCCGACCAAAGTGACTTGAACGCACCCACGTCGTAATAACGACTTGTCACCTCGTAAGTACGAACGTCCCAGGAGGACTTGAACGCAGCATTAGTGTAGGCACTCATGTTGGACTTTTTAAACTGTGTTTAGTATCCTCCTCTTTTCTGGAGTTTTAACGGTCGTAACGGAGGCTCAGGAATTTCAATAACGGAAAACTCTGTCAGTCTGAGTCTGATGCTAAGTCACTCATTTTTATGATTAGTTTGGAAAAAGTTTGCCAAGCTCCAGCCATTTTAGCTCAATATGCTCCCTTTCTACATTATTTCAAACCAAAGATGTTTAAAAGGTGTTTGTGTTCTTCTTGCCTTCTCATAGCCCTATATGGACCTCAAATTGTCACAGAGACAAGACGATCTGTAAGGCTTAATGATTTCCAGTTCTTTTGGTGTCGGACAGCACATGGGTGTGATTATAGGAGGATATGAACAGAATTTGGGTGGGAGGAGGAGCGGGTGAGGGACAGGCATTTATGTAGAGTATGGCGATGAGGTGGCCAGAAGAAGTGAATTAAAGGAGGATTTGAGGAGGAATATGTGACTCAGAAGACAGAGTGGTAGAGCAGTTTGAGAGGCTGGCGTGAAATGGGTGCTCTAGAGAAGTAGAGCTGCCCTGATCAGCTTGTGTTGTAGGTCAGGACCTCAAATTGCTCAGGTGGGGAAATGGTTGATTGAGATTGATGAGCTTCTGAAATAAAAAGTGCTGATCTTAGGGCCAGAAAAAGGACTAAACTTGTAGCTATGGTGGATAAAGGAAGTGTAGAAATTAAAGAATCCCTTTTTCAATAAATATAATTGATAATTGATTTTTTTCTTTTCCGGTGGTTAGAGATGTGCAATTTTAAAAAGCAATTAGTCTGTTGGTTGCCTTAATGTATGATCAATAAAATCCATATTAAATTAAGTTCACCCAAAAATGAAAATTAATTCATCACTTGCTCACCCTGCACTTGTTTCTTTCTTCTGTTTGAATGCAGAAGATATTTTGGAGAACATTCGTAACCAATCAGTTGATGGTAGACATTGACTTCCACAGTATGGAGAAAAAAAAAACTATGGAAGTCAGTGGCTACTGTCAACTTGAGGGTGAGTAAATTGTGACAGACTTTTAATTTTTGGGTGAACTATCACTTTAAAGATCCAATAGTCATCCATTACATAACATCCAGATACCTGTCAGTCAGTCAGGGATGTCTGCTGGCTCTCATAAGATGTTGAGGAAGAGATGTCAGAGTGTCATTACTAGAAACATTTGTTTTGAATTATGACTGTATATTTCCAATCTGTTTTTGTGCTTTTTCAGTCGCTCTCTTTCAGAAGATCTTCTGTGTGTTGCATGAGCTTCTGGTTTCTCTACCCTGTTATTAGGGGGCCTGACCTCAGAAAAGCTGACAGGGAGCAGCCAGATGAGAGAGAGCAACATCAAATGCTCTCTGGCAGGGTGAATGCACATGGAAAAAAGATAGATATGAAATGTAAAGATGTTTGCCCTCTGAAATGCACAGATATTAACGTGCACATCTTTACACTTGTATGTCTCGAGCAGAGGTTGCCCTACAAATGCTCATTCGTGCTGTAATTTTATCCGTCAGTGAAATTTCTTTATCTTTTATTCTGTTCTCGCAGTGTGAAAAAGGCAATGTAGATGTTTAGTGATCCGGTGACTCAATTTAATGAACATTTATCCAATGAATTATTTCAGAGGACTGATTGGAATCTCTCATTTCTCTCCCCAAATCCTCAGTCACGTCTCTCTGTCTGTTTTTGCGGTGGTGCTTTAAAACTTAATTTTCTCCTCTTTTCTTGACTTCTAATCCAGATTATCTTCCTTTAAAAGTAGAAATGTTTCTGAAGTTGCAGAAAGAAATGGACAAAATGTTTTTTTCCCATCAAAATGTTAAAGGGATAGTTCGCCAAAAAATGAAAATTCTGTCATTAATTACTCTCCCTCATGTCGTTCCAAACCTGTAAGACCTTCGTTCATCTTCAGAACACAAATTAAGATATTTTTGATGAAATCCGAGAGCTTTCTGACCCTGCATAAACACCAACGCAACTACCATGTTCAAGGCCCAGAAAGGTAGTAAGGACATCGTTAAAATAGTCCATGTGACATCAGTGATTCAACCGTAATGTTATGAATCTACGAGAATACTTTTTGTGCGCAAAGAAAACAAAAATAACAACATTCAACAATTGTCTTGTAAACGCATGCCAAAGACTGACACGAAAGAGAATAAATTGTTGAAATAAATCATTATTTTTGTTTTCTTTGCCACAAAAAGTATTCTCATAGATTCATAAAATTAAGGTTGAAGCAGTGATGTCACATGGACTAAATCTATACCTTTCTGGGCCTTGAATGTGTCAGTTGCGTTGCTGGCTATGGAGGGTCAGAAAGCCTTCAGATTTCATCAAAAATATCTTAATTTGTGTTTGGAAGATGAACAAAGGTCTTAGGGGTTTGGAATGACACAAGGTTGAGAAATTAATGACATATTTTTCATTTTTGGGTGAACTATCCCTTTAATGTTTTTAAAGTTTGGTGAATGACTAATGAATGGTGGATAAATGACAATTTCAATTTAGTTAGAATTCATTTGCGATTTAAAGGCAGCTCTTTAGCATGAGAAAATGAGAGAACAACAACAAACATATCGAATGAGGGAATTTGAGAAAAGCAAGATATACGAGACGTGTGGGGAAGTGCTCATCATTTAGAAGAAGCAGATATGACAAGCAAGCAGTAAACAGAGCACTGAAGTGAGAAAGAACAGACACATTTGAGTAAGAGTGAAGGATTGCAGGTAGTTTATGAGGCCTGAAGGTCTGTCAGTGTCATGAATGTGACGGGCAGCAGTGACAACTGCATTCATCACTGTCAGCTCACTGTCATCAGATCTACACGTCCATATGCACGTTTACGCACTGGCCGATGTTTCTTTCTTGCTCTTCCTGTCCATTCTACAGTGCCATTTAATTTAATTTTAACCTTAATTGTCTTTTGAAACGAGGTCTTTTCATAGTTTTGCAAGAATCACATCCAATTTTTCTTTCATTATCTGATGTATTTGAGTAAAACAGTATTAAATAACAAAAAATGTAGGATGAGACTTGAAAAGTGTCCGTTATAAACCAGCAAGTTATTACAGTATACAATTCAACCATTCAAAGACTCCTAAGACGTACCAGTTTCCACCAAAAATATTAAGCAGCACAGCTATTTTCAACATTGATGATAAGGTATGTTTCTTGAGCAGCAAATCAGCATATTAGAATGATTTCCGAAGGATCATGTGACACTGAAGACTGGAGTAACAACTTCAGAAAATGTAGCTTTACCATCGCAGGAATAAATTACTTTTTAAAAATATTAAAAACAGTTTTAAGTTTTAATGTTATTAGAATTATATAAATTAACGATAAAATAAGTCAAAATTGCAAAAGGTCCCATGTAACTTTATGATGGTGTTACTGTTATTTCAGCCTAAAAATAAGATTACAATAGATTCCGTAACCTTTAACTTAAGCTTGAGGGTATTTTGTAGGCCCAGTGAATTTCCTAGAGCAAGTGATTCATCACAGAAAATCTGAAGAATTCTCACACTTCCTTTTCCTGAAATATCTCAGGAATGTAGAGTACAGGCCTGTCGCCATGGCAACAGAAGTGATTGGAGTGTGTGTGGTCAGGATGGCCAGTAATACAGCATGTGAGCATATGGGGGAGTCTGATTTTATTCGCTAGGGTTAAATGCAGGAAGAGAGTACAGCTGAAGTTGTTTTCCGAGGTGATATGTGTTTACAGATGCGGTTTTACAAGGAAAGGTGACATGTCCCAACAAATACGTCCCATTTCTTTGTACATTATCTCTTTGCATGTGGTTTTGCGGCATTTTATGGAATGTAAACACAGCACTTTTGTTTTATTTGGACCTTTCTTGAAAACTGTAACTGTTTTAATTTAATACTAAATATCTTAATTGTTTTGAAAACAAATCCTGTCTGATTAGTTCTTTGACATACATTCCTTCCCAAACGGATTCCCTTATCCCTCAGGCAGTCCAGAGATATAGGTCACTGTGCAAACATGATGCATTTGGCAGATATAAGCAGCTCATGTTGTTGTGACTCTGAAACTTTCAGCTGGTGTTGGGTCTGGATGAGTGATTTCACCAAGATAAAACACAGCCACACACTAGGCGACATTTGACCTCTTAATTTACTTTTAACGTCCAGCACGTCTGCGAGCTCTGAACTAGGGGTCGACCGATTATCGGCCTGGCCGATTATCGCCGCCGATATTAAGCATTTTTACGATAATCGGTATCGGCCATTTTCAAAATCGATGTGCCGATAAAATAATTTAATTTTGAAACGCGCTATTTGGCTCTGACGCAGCCTGTCGGAGCTCATCACTCTGTGGGCTAGAGCAGTCTCCGCCCACCACGCATCTGATTTGTTGGGAGTCACGAGTCCGACCAATCAGCGTGGGAGACTAAAGGCACTCTCACACCGAAAGCGCTTTCTGACTGGAAGCTGCTTGTTTCAGTGATCACGCATCAGTTGTCTCTCAAAGGCAGCAGCAGACGTTGCTCAAGTTGTAATAAATCACAATCCACTACACTGAAGTTGCAAAACACCTCAATATTATCTACTTATGGTTTCCGTGATGGGGAAAACGCGGACGGAATCGCGGAATCCAGTCATATAAATAGAGGTTACTGTATAACGCGGAGTCACGGAATTTGTCAAAGTTTGGATGAATTAATCAAAAGTAGGTCAGTAACGTTACACTTAAATCGACTCGCGCTATGGACTAGTATCTGTAAACATTAAGCCTCAAAAAGACTATTTAAATATGAATTGTGCATGTGCTGCGTGTCTCTGTATATGTGAATGGCACAGACGCGCGGTTTTTACTACACACACACACACACACACACATAACGCTCGCGGTGTTTTCAGCATCTGCCGTCTCACTAAATGAGGACATAAATACTTGAACAACATCCCCAGAACTGCTCTGAGAGTTACTTCATGAGCATTTGACCGTTTCATTTGAGTAAAAAGATCGTCATATCATACATAGGCTACAGAAGCTTAAGAGTTCCTCACGGCAACCCGTCAAAATAAAAGTTCGGTTTATTTACTAATACAACAATTATTAATACTTTTGTTTAAAGAATAATCACACAATATGCTATTTCTTCCATGTTTTCATTTTAATAGTAAACCCATTTCTTTGCCAAAAATAGAGTTTAACTCTCATTTGATTAAAAGATAAATTAAATTAATGTTTTATGCCTTCATTTGCACTGCACTATAAATTAAAACTAATAGAAATTACTGTCACATAGGCCAAGACTAAGATACTGTCACATAGGCCAAGATTAAGATACTGTCACATAGGCCAAGACTAAGTTATAGGCTATTGAACCAAGTGTGCCTATAACAGGCTATTAGTGTTATAGTTTCATTAAAATAGTTACGGTCTTCTTAAGGAGCTATGAAGACAATTAAATTATTTACACTTATTATATACATTGTGCTTTTTAAGTTAATCAATTGATGTGCATTAGATGATGAATTGAATAGTCAACTCTTGTAGGTTATGATTTAATCATCATAAAATAATTAATGAAGAATTATGAGAGGTTATGCTATTATTACACATACATTTCCAACATGTAAATTAGTGAAGCCAAATACTTACATTTCCCCAAGCTGTTTAGCTGTAGTACAGTATTCATAGGCTTAATCATGAAGCATACAGTGGCCTAGTGCTGCACGATATATTGCATGCGATAGTCATGTGCATCTCGTCAGTAAAGCCGGTTCTGTGATTAGCAGTAAATCTCCATCTCCTGCTTTCAGATGGAGCGGCATTTAATACACAGAGCCGTAGTTCACTGACAAGCTACACAATATCACGTTCATTATCAAAGGCAATTCATCTGTGATTATGAGCACGAATTGCATAGCTTGTCAGTGAACTACGGCTCTGTGTATTAACTTCCGCTCCATCTACTGGGTTGGAAAGCAGGTGATGGAGATTTAATACTAATCACAGAGCCGGCTTTACTGAAGAAATGCGCATGACAATCGCATGCAATATATCGTGCAGCCCTACAGTGGCCCCACTTTTAACTCTCTCTTTATATTACCCTTATTGTAGATGGATGCATGGAGGAAGACAAGAGTAAGAAGTGCAACCAACACCAGGGAAGGCAGTTTTTGTCAGAGCCCTTGTTATTCTTAATTTTGACATTAATTGTCATTTTTACACCAGACATATATCGGTTCAAAATATCGGTTATCGGTCTACTTGGTCTGTAATAATCGGTATCGGCATCGGCCCTGAAAAACGCATATCGGTCGACCCCTACTCTGAACGGCTACAGACCATCTCGTGAAGCAGAAGAGGACTTTGTCTTTTAAAGCTAGCAGTGTGCTCTCAAATTCACTGCTAATGTCAGGATGAAGCATGTTCTAAAGCAGTGACCAGGGCACAGTGAATCACGTTACTCCCTGACACACCCTTCTGGAGGTCCGGCTAAACTCATCTCGGCTCTTTAAGTTCAAGTCTGGAAGATTTAATTATGTTGCAAGAGCCTGTTGGGTGTTTTAATTAAATAGAAGTAGACTTGGAAAACCTGATATGTTTGTTTAACAAGAAGAAACATGCATGTAATACAAGTCATATATTGTTCCTCTGTTTTGTTTCTTCATACTGGATGATTCTGTTCAGGTGCCTTATTATGCTCAGCATCTGGGCTCAATGAGCTTCCTAACACAAGTCCTATAAAATGCCATGCAAGCATACATTTTCTTTCTTTCTTGTTTAAATGGCTTTAAAGAATTGAGACTCTTTTTGTAGTAGACACCTTGAGGGTATTTTGTTTAGCAGATTTGGTCAAATGTGTGTATGTTGTGTGTTTTTTTTTCCTGCATTTATATTGAAAGAGGAACAGGCTGTTCTTGAATTCGCAAACTCGCTTTCTCTACTTCCTCTATTTAATTTCAGAGCTAGACAACACCCTTTACAATGCAGCATCAACACAATGACTCATTCATCATGCCTTTTTTAACAGTATATTGTGATGCCTAAATTCACTTGTACCACTTAAAACATATTTTTGTTTTAAGACAATATTTTAATATATCTAAATATTTCTAATTCACTGTTATTCAAAGCATAAAATAACACGACTATCTTTGAAAAATGTGCATAATGTTTAAAATAATGTTTAACCATATATAATTAATTAATTAAATTGCTTAAACAATTAGAAACAAAAAAGCATCATGTATATACACAGTTTAATACAAAGCACGGAAAACCAATCACAAAGAGTAACGTTTTTTCATTTAAAAACACGAGATGCAGTGGAATGGGGAGAGACCCGTCCCGCCATAAAGTTTTGAGACATGTTTTTTCAAAGTTGAACTTACAATAATTTTAAATCGTTTTCTAAATATCCGACTCTCTTTTGGGAGACACGAGTGCAACAGTGATAGATGTCCCTCTAGAAAATGTGATACATTTGCGTTCTGTGTGAACGGCTTGGTTTGAGTTTTGACGTAAACAACATCATCTCCGCATTGATGTTCTCTTTTTCTGCAGTATTTTGAATGGACAACGTATCCAGTGGGTTCAACTGGATAAGTTAAAAAAAAGCATGAAAATGCAATGACACCTACCTACATCTTCATCGCATCTCGTGCGCCACTGATAAGGCTGCCTGACGCACACCTAAAATTCGAATGCAACGTTTTGCATTCAAATGTGGATTTTTTTAAAAAATTCGACTAATATTCGAAATTCGATTATTTTATTTTTTTTGACAGCCCTAATAGAATATTAATATTTCGTGGTTATTGTCCATATCAGGCTTATCGTTATTGGCTAGAATATTGGTGCATTTCTATTTGTGTTGCTGTTTTAACCCTGAATCCTGTAACTTTTTGTTTGTGCAACTAATGGGTTGTTATTAGAGATCGACCGATATATCGATTTACCGATATTTTTCCTGATATTTAAGCATTTTACCATAATCGGATATCGGTTTTGTAATATCGGATTTTCCGATAAACGCCGCCATCTTGTGGGTGTTTTAAGAATTGCACGCATGAGCGCCATTACAGCGCATCTGAGGGGAGACGAGACAACGGCGTGCACAGGTAAAGTATTACTTGCTTTGCTGTAATTAGTAAATTTTATTTAACATAACAGCCATTAATGCACAAATTAGATGTGATACATATGCTTGATATGTAGTTTATGCAGCTTAGCTCTAAGAAATAGACGAGTCACGTAAGATAATCCGTCAAGTCCTGTCCCAATAAAGACGTAACTTTGCATGAATTAAATAATACAGCCATGAATGAGCGCAAGTTGGAAGTAAAAGCGCTGAATTAAATTCTCTCTCTGTTGTATATTTGCTCATCATTAGTCTCGTGAAGCCGCTTCATATTGCTGTTCACTCAGTGGGTTGATGCTCAGAAAATGCTACAGCACGGCCACCGCATGTAACTTTTAAAAATATTCACGATTAAAACACCGTAATTATATAAACATTTACTATATAACCATCAATTCCTTAATAAACGACCTAGTAAACACAACTCCAGTGTTTCTCACACATAGACTTTAGTGCGAGAGTGCGAGATCTGACTCTCCCGGCGCACTGTCGACTCTCTCTGCATCTATTCTGTGCAGTGAGCTGCAGTGAAGCAGCGCATTCATTTGGCCGTAACGCAGCAAAATCGTCAGTAAATCATTTACAAAACAGCGTTTCCAACCACCTGTCGCTTACTGACTGTTTGGACTTTTAAATATGAACATAATTCGTCTGTTAATATGCGCATAGCTTGTTACTCAGACGCAGACAGTGCGCTGAATGAGACAAGACAGTAATATAGCCCAAACCACCGCATATAGTCGCTTTTTAGTGTAAGTTAGATGTATATTGATTTTATCAGACGATGTCGCGATTATAAATCAGGATTTAAGGAGTATAGTGAGAGTGATTCCTGGTTAACATGTAAAATTAATGGTTCCTGGTTACTATTTATACTTGTTTTATGTATGACAACAGAAAGTATAATGTGAACAGCTTTATTGGCATTGTTGTATTAATTACAGTATGTGACATTTAGAACAGATCTTAAGTGCCAAAACTCGTCTGAACGCAAACTTGACACAACGAAGTCATGAATATGCAAATTAACGTGACGTCACCTGCCGCCACAAGTTTTATTTATTTTTTAATTGGTGAGAATTACTTTTATGTGCTTTATTTATTTTACCTGTTTGTTTTTTTTACCTCATCGAAGATTTTATTTTTAAACAAAAACCGTTTAGTAAAGGCCAATTCACACCGCACAGACAGACGCCAACAAACTCCAACAAACTAGTTGGCTCAAGTTGGCTGTTGGATTTAGAATCTTTTGAAAAATAACTGTCATGTTCACACTGCACCAACAGACACCGACCAACTCTATATCTATAAGCATGTTCAGTCGGGTGAAAACAAACTCCAACCAACTCCAACCAACACCAACCAACGCCAACAGAGGTAACACACTGATCCAACAAACTCCAACAGACTAGTTTGTTGGAGTTTGTTGGCGTTTGTCTGTGCGGTGTGAATTGGCCTTAACAGTGCACTTTTTTATTTTTTGTACTCTCAGACCCCTCTATTTATTGGTGTATAAATAAGATTTGTTTTGTTTTCTATGCAAGGAGGGAGTGATTGTTATAAATAAAATGGTTTGTTCAGTTCAGTGGTGTTGTAATCATTGTGTCAAAAACACAAGTATAACAGTAAATAAATATCGGTTCTGCATATCGGTTATCGGGCACATAAACAAACAAATTATCGGTATCGGTATCGGTTCTAAAAAATCAATATCGGTCGATCACTAGTTGTTATACTTTCAGTTTAATTAGTCGAATGTCACACATGAAGACAGTTTTCACTGTCGAGTATTGTGGGTCTCTTCATTTCTAATGGCCTTCTGTTGTCTGTTGTGGGCTTGAGGGAGGAGGCCTGAGGCGAGACTCGAGCTAATCACTTTCTAAGCAGCTTCTGCATAATCCTCCAGTGCGGGCAGTCGTTTCTGCTTCATCAACAGATTCGGCGATTTCTTCATTCGTTTCACAATAATTTTCGGATTTGTTTTGACCTTACTTGGCTTCCTCTTCGTGTTTTTTTTATTCTAAACCATGAGTAGCCTAGTTTGTGAATCAGAAGGCGATGCTTCAAATACTTATCCATTGGAGTAACTTGAGCGCATATTGATTTTTGTGTTTTTAGTCTGGAGGAATGCCTGCTGTGGTTGAAAAATGCTAAATGATTTTGTTGGGATGTGACGGTCCACCCCTCTGAGTTCAAACTCACTTTGTTGAGTATTCAGATTAGCAGCAGTCCTGGACAAAGCCTATTCTCCTCTAAATCCTGGAGAGACGACTGTTAGCAGGGGCTTACATACGCTAGCTCTTCACGCAGAGCGAAACTATCGCTAACTATATCTTGAGGAACATCGAGGCGAACGTTTCATGCTTGTCATGGTCTGCACGACCCGTTCAGGAATCCCAGTGAGTTTTTAGAGTTGGAAGTGGCAGAAGTTGTAGTCATGTACCTGCACTGCGGTGTTGTTGAGGATACGGATTCACTGTCCAGCTGGTGGAATGGGAATGTGGTGTCACTTTTGGACAACCACAGGTGGCAGTACGCACAGACGGGCAACACGCTGATTCAGCTGCCAGGTAAAGCTTTGACACTCATGGGCACATCTGATACCAACCCACCATCTGTGGATAACACCCTTCATTGGTGAAATAAGGGGTGTGACTTGGTTGAAACTGCTCGTGTTATTAGCCTATCAGAATGACTAGCTGTTTTTGTTGAGTTGTATATTGGTTGTGACTTATTTTGCAGGGTATATGGAAACAAAAAATGTGAAACTCTTTGATAAAAATGTTATGCAAGCCAAGGTTTGCTAGCCAGCGCAAATGTGGAGAATGTGAAACTATAAGGGAATGAAAGACACATTTTAAACTCAGTCAAAATTCATATTTGTGTGCGCTCACAAACGCCCTCCCTCAGTTTTTGTAAATTTCAATGTATTTATATATTATATTATTTTGTTTTAATTCTATTACATTTTAATTTAATTTAAATTATTTATTTTTCATTTAATATTTTGATAATTCAAGATTTAACATTTTAAATATTTTAAATTCACAATAATGCCAAAATTCATATTTGTGTGTCCATCGTAGCTAACTTTTTAGTTGCTTTTTTTATTCAATTATGATATATTATGTTTATGTTCTGGAATGTTTAGTTTATTTATTTGGCAAATGTTTTTATATAGTAATATCTTAAATAAATTTATATTTACATTTTTATTAATATTTATGAAAGTATTGATTTTTAATACTAATTTAATAATAAATAGTATTTTTACAAACCGTTTAAATATTTTAATATATTGTAAAATAAGTTAGAAGTTTAGTTAAAAGTGTCAATTCTGCAACCCTGCTTGATTTAAAGATGGGCTTTATCTGTACATGATAAAAACACGATTTAATGTATACTTTTATTATTACCGTCTATTTGTATCAATGTATTGATTGTATAATAGTACCATATTTTGTTGGCAATATTTGTGGTGCTGAAATGATTTTACATGCTAAAAATCTAAAGGAATATAGAGATATTTTCACACTTCTGCTTTGCACCAGAATAATTATGAGAAGATTTTGCTTCTGTTGTAATTATATAAACTATATAGGGACCATTTAGGGACAAATGACTGATTGATGAAGAATAATGGCATCTTTACTGGCACATTGAGGTTGCTCTCCTGATGTGTCTGTACTGTATAATTGTCTGTAGTCCCGCAGTGATTTTAACTGCTGGGCTCTTTATTTTTATCCTCATTTTTCTCTCTCTCTCATCTAAATATCCCCTTTCGTTGTTCTAGCCTCAATATGGAAGGAGAGAAGCTGTCATCTCTTTTTCAACTAGTCATCCAACAACTAACTAGTCCGTTGGTTCCTAGTCCTGTTCCTGGCCACATTTTGGATGTGTCCCTAATCAAACACATCTTTCAGTGAAGTGTTGTCTGATGTTTTCTTCCTAAATGTACACATATGTGTCAGTGTTTGTGGTTGTGCTTCTGGGAAAGGAGGGGAGAAGAGAAAAAAAGGACAGACAGACTGATGGAGAGGGAGGACAGAAATAGAAAGGCTGTGTCTTGAGGGTGCGACTCCCCTCTGTTTCTGTTTCTCTGTTGAAGTGGAGAGAGCAGGGCACCACATTGGACCTCTATGGGGGTCCTAACTAAATTTAGGCAGACCAAAAACAGATAACATAGAAACAATCAAGTATAATGCTAAAGTGGTCAAAGGTTTGGATATATATATATATATATTAGTGATGTCAAAGTTAACGCGTTAATAACGCAAATTCATTTTAATTTTTAAAATTTTTTAACTTGCGATTAACGCAGCGCGTATTTTCTGTTTGACCCGTGGCCCAACCCGTAGTTGGAGAAATGGAGATGCACAGTGTTGCTAACTTAGCAACATTGCAGACCCCTTTAGCGACTTTTTCCCTTCAAAAAAGCGCCCAAACCCAGTTTCTGAGAATCACCGGTACTGCCGCGTGAGCGCGAGGTCTTGCTCTCCCGGCGCGCGCACACCTCTCTCGCTCTCTCTCTCGCTCTATCTCTCTCTCTCTGCGTCTACTCAGTTTCTCTTCAGCGAGCGGCAGAGAGGAGCAGCGCTTTAATTCAGTTAAACACAGATATTATGTTGCTTCTCTAATTTTACATGCAAGGAATAGCCAAAATCACAGCACAGCTATTGTCTTTATCTTATGTGTATTTGATTTCATCAGACGACAGTGCAATTATCATGATTTTTTGGTGCAGTTTAACATCTTGGAAGAGAGAGCTTTTTATGTAGTCTTAATGGATCGCGATTCAGTCACTATTTCATATTCATTCCGTTGTCTGACAACAGAAACAGTAAAATATACCAATGAAAACAGTTTTATTGAGAATTTAGCTTCATCAAAATACAGTATGTGGGCACAGAGAGGGAAAAAAATTTAATAATAAATAATAAATGTACATTTTGCATTTTCAGAAGAAGAGCTGCCCTGTGTGCAAAAATGTACAGCCCTAATATGTATGTATAATATATATATATTTATTAGAGAGAAGAATATGTTCAGCCCCCTCCCTCCGAAGCTTCGAATATTCGGTGTTGATTACTACCAAAGCTTCGAAGCTCAAAAAATGGTATTTGGTATATAATCGGACCAGCCCTAATATATATATTAGAGCTGCACGATTAATCGTTAAAAGATCGCGATCTCGATTCAAATACCCACACGATCTAATTTCTGAATGACAACGATTCGCCCGTGTCTATTAAAGCTTTGAAAAAATCATACCGGAACATTCAAATCTGCATTCGCGCTGCTGTTGATCCAGAGAGCAGACAGTTAACATGTTTGGGTAAGAAAAAGCTTCACAAACAGTCTTTTCAACTACACAGTATTATTTCTGTCTTACAGTCATTCATAGAAATACTGGGATAAAAGTTTATAGTTCGGCTACAAACATTGATGTCTATGGTAGCGATCAAAATAGAGCCACTCATTTTTTGAAAGCAACTAGCGCTTCAAATAACGTTTGTGTCGATTGCATCATTTTGCCACTAGGTGGTGACAAGTGACTGTTAAAAAATGTATTTGTTATTGAATCATTCATTCGAGATTCGTTCAAAAACACTGATTCATCCATTAATGAAACAAGTGAGGTATGAGTGAGTCATTGAATCATTAATACAAACCAATTTTTCATCATTTTAATTCTAAAAGTTGGTGTATTAAATACACTATATTTTAAATACATATACCCCGGGTTTCACAGACAAGGCTTAAGCCTAGTCCTAGACAAAAATGTAAATCTGAGCTGTTTCAACTGAAAGAAACTCGCATTGACTGATCTTAAAATATATCAGTGCCTTTGTTTTGTCTCAAGATGCACACCAGTAATGTTTTTTCTAAGCATGTTTATAAAAATTGCTTAAATGTTTTAATTGAACTATGATCTAATCCTGGCTTAGTCTAAACCCCATCTGTGAAACCTGGCCATACTGTATTATATATTAAAATGTTTAATAATTCATTTAAATTAAACACTTTTAAATAGACTGCAGCAATTAATATTTTGTCACACATTATTTTGTTTAGTTCAGAATCGTGGGAGAATCGTGATCTCTATTTGAGAAAAAAAATCGTGATTCTCAATTTATCCAGAATCGTGCAGCTCTATATATATATATATATATATATATATATATATATATATATATATATATATATATACATATATGCCTGATGCAAATTTCATTGTAAGAATAGTATTTGTGTACTGTACACACGCTACAATTTTGTATGTGTAGGTTGCACATGCACTTCAAATTTGTTAGGGTACAAAAATGAAGTATAATTTGGGCTTAAAGCTGTATTTATTTGATACAGTAAAAACAGTAATATTGTGAAATATTTAGCAATTTTAAAATAACTTTTGTAATTTTTTTTTGTACTCAAGTGCCATTATACTCTGCTGTTCAGTCTGCGTGAACGTGTATGTGTGTGTATCTCAGTGTCGTGAACTTTGAGCTGGTCCTGCGCTCCACATACTGCGACGTGGCATTTTCCCTTTTACCAGTCTGCTGTGCTTCACTGTCCTGGGGAACTGAGGCTGGAAGTGCTCCTCACCCTTGATCGCATTACAGTATAGGAGAAACAGGCTTTGTGTTCACGCTAACAGACTCTCCCTTCACGCTTCACGCACAGCATTGACTGTAATGCAGCAAGCTGAAGTTACCTTTTCATTCAGTTTGTCAACTGTGAGTACACTTCAGTCCTGTGCAGTTCATGTTACCCTGTTTGGTAACATCCTTCATGACGTTAACAGTGTCAACATGATTGGCCCAATGAGAAGAGCTTGAGCTCTGTGAGCTCTGCTGTACACGAAAACAAAATGCATGTATATTTGAGATACATACAGTATAAGATTGCATAAAATCAAAATTGGAGTTTTGTGGCTTATAGTAATTTTCTTTTATTAGCTTCAAAGCCACCTGCTTGATGATGTGCTCCTAGAAGTTGACAGTTCGTTAGCAGGTATACGTTTTTAAAATTGACCGTTTTTCTCATCCAGAAATTGAACCAAAAATATCGTCCAATCACATGCTCTCTGTAATAAAAGTATCTCCTCACATATACCTCTACTTCTGATGAGCAAAAATAAGTAGCGCAATCATGGTTTCTGACTGAGACACAAACTTAACATTTAAAAAAAAAAAAAAAATATATATATATATATATATATATATATATATATATATATATATATATATATATATATATATATATATTTTTTTTTTTTTTTTTTTTTTTTACTTTATTTTACTTTATTTTTTTACTTTTATCTATTTTTATTTGTTTGTTATTTTATCAGGTGTTGTCATTTTATTTATAGTTTTTTACTACATTATTATTATTTGTGATTTGATTTGATGTTTTGAAAAGGGGATGAGTTTTAATTGTTTTTTTTATTATTTGTCCCATTTGACCCATTGTGACCCAGCTTCGTTGTTGATGGTCATAGCTGGTTAGGGCATTTTTTCATTTGACACTTTGTTCCAACTAGTTAGGACGTGGTGTAAAGCTCCACTGTGGTCACCCCTAGTGTCCATCCCTTACATTCCCAGTGCTCCACCGGTGGCCTGTAGGTTACATGTTCACCAGCTCAAGTGTTAACCCGGTTCTGCAGCTGTTCACAGGGTGACGGGTCAGGTCACATGGGTTGTCGTCTTGATATCTCAATCCTCTGGAGCATCTCAGGTTAATAGGTTAATTGCTGAGATTCAGACTCATGCTACACCCCAATAAGAAGCCAGGTCGGCGGCGCTGAAGTGATTTGATCTGACCCGACTGTTGTGAGGTTACAGGCTACAGGGTGTAAATTTAAAACGTTCTCGGGTGCCTATATCCGTCTGCTTTAAACATGACTACAGTTCATAGTTTGTGGTTTAAGGTTAGCATCAAGCAAAACTATTTAATGATTTAAAAGCAATCTCATTTTAATCCAGTATTGATTGTTAAAATTTGTTCAGTGATGGATGTTATGCACTGCAACAGGCCCAAATGTATTATCCTATTATTCTATTATTGAATAGAAGCAAAACAGGAAATTAATCTGTAGCAGGCCGTTTAACGTCAGCTCAGACCATTACAGCCGCTGAATTGTTCAGGATTCATTTGTCTTCTGTTCATTCAGCAGGACCAGTCGGAAATGAACGAATGAGTGGACTCATTAGTTGTGTGAGGCTGGTGTGGGATGGGGGTTCATTAATGTGCTCAGTAATGTGGCCGGCAGAATGAGGGATGCGATTAGCGGCTGCTACACACACAGGCACATACTCGTTGAACCTTTGACCCTTGTTTGCTTCAGTCTGACCCACAGTGAGGAAGTGTGATGGGGGAGGGGAAATTCGAGAGCAATCTGCAGCTTCGTATTATTGGATTTATTCATGTATTTGTTCATAATTTAAGTTGTATGTATGAATGTACAATAGCACATTTGTGTGTACTGTTAATGAGTAATGCATATAAATCTTGACAGAACATATATTTAACTGATGTTTGTGTACAAAGAGATTGTATTTTAAAATGAAGCTGTTATTTGGGTAATTTTGCATTTTGACATTTTCATGCAATCGGGCATATTTGACACAAATTCTCATTGTCATAGACAGTAGAAGATAATTATCATTAGTTTATAATTATTGTATATTAATTCATGCTTTACTGTTTGGGGTCGATTTTATGTTTTTGGTCAAAAATACAATAAAAAAAACTATAATACTGTGAAATATTACTACAATTTAACATAACCATTTTCTGTTTTTATATATTTTTTTTAAATTTAATTTATTCCTGTGATGGCAAAGCTGAATTTTCAGCAGTCTTCAGTGTCACATGGTCTTTCAGAAATTATTCTGATATGCTGATTCGGTGTGCAAGAAAGATTTTTTGTTGTTGTTGTTATTACAAAGTAACCTAATAAATTCTGTCCTTGCTGAATAAAACCTAATTTAAAAAAAGAATCTTAACTGACAGCAAAATATAAAAAGCAGTACAATAAATACTGCCTATTAATACGGTTCAAATACTTTACATTATAAGTCAGATATGAGTGTCTTTGTTGCTTGCTCACTCTGTCTTTCTCTCTTTCTTTCTCCTCTCTTGTTCAAAAATCTCTTCTTATTTAATAACTGTTTCCTCCCTGCTATTTACATCCATTACATTGTCCCTCTTGTTCACTTCTTCTCTCTGCGTCATCTCGTCACTGTAGTGTTGATCCGTGTGGCCGCTCTGCTGCCATCTACCAAAAATCCGGTGCTCTGCTGTTTAGATGTAGAGAAAACTGTTCCCGGTATATGTGAAGCGATGCCGGTTTCAGATTGTCTGAAGTTACTGTTGTTATCTCGGGTCATTACGTCTTCAATATCGGGAAGATCAGGAACCTATTACCTGGAAACAGTGAGGCTATGTTTTCAGACATGTTTTGTTGTCTGTTCCCTTATGATAGCTATGATATCCTTAGTTATTTTTCCACAGACTGTGAATTCCCAACCACATTTAGAGCTCTTCCAGCTCTGGGAAAAGAATAGCTGTCTGATTTTCTCCAAGCGTAATATCTCTATTTGTTGAAGTGGTTTGTTATATTACTGTGGTTTGGATGCTGAAATGATGGATTTTAGACGTTAGTGAAATATCCAGTTACCCTGCATGCAAAGCTTGAAGGACAGCGACACGGCTGTGAAATGGGATTCATTTTGGTGAGATAATATGTTGGGAACGGTCATCTCCTGCACGAGGCACTTCAGATGTGAGATGGAGGTCATTTCTTTGTCTTCTGTCATTGGAAAGGAAATGAGTAGATTAATGTAAAATCTATGTGATAAATGAAATTGTTAGCCTTGCGAAAACCCCAATTTAAACCTAGAATGATTAGTTTTACACAGGTTGTAACCTTGTGTGTGTTAGCTATAGTTTAATCTAGAAGCTGTTTAAATCTGACAGACATCCAGGGTTGTGTTCTCATTTGAAAAAAAACAGTAATAATTTTATTCACTAAAATAATAAGCTTATTAATAAAATATATCAAATAAAATAATAATATTACAAGTTTTTTTTTATTATAGTTTAAAAAATATTTTTATTCTAAAAATAATGTATGTATAAAAATGTATTATTATTATTACTATTAAGTTACATTTTCAATTTATTCTTTGGTACAAAAGATTTTAGAATGTGGGTTATAATATGAATATATGATAAAAGTATGAAATGTTTTCATTTAGCGTGTGTGTATTTTCGTTTCTATGGACTACAAGGGAAGCGCATCCGTGTTCAGACGACTGTCGCTTCAGTCATTGGAGTCATATTGTGAACCGTTATTAAATGGGCTTCACCCTCTCCTGTTCGACTGCAGTGGAGCTCGCTTACACACACACACACACACACACACACACACCATTACATCATCCAGCTGCAGAAGTGAGAACCTCATTTGGCCTACCGTACCGCAGCCTGTCTCTCTCAGACCCTGAGGGAAGAGTGTGGGCTCTCTTCCTCACACACTCATGCATGCAAACAGATACCGAGATACGGAAGAGAATCTAAACCCTGGTCTTCTCATATGCTCAGCGGGGTTTAGAGAAAACCGTACTGTTACTGAAACTCAGCCCTTCTGACCGGCAGCACTGTCTGTAACTCTCCCAGCCTCCACATTTAACCATAACTGACCATTCTGTTCGGTTTATCCTAACTGTTCACTCCTGAAGAACACTGCTCAAAATTGCCTTGTCCTGTCTTTTTTTCCCCCAGTATAATTAAGGAATTTTCTAATTCCAGTTGTTTTATTCTTTGAGTATTTTAAATACATAATTAAAAATATAATAATATTTATTGTAATTTGTAAAATATGAATAAAATTAAATATTATATATTTTTTTACATTTTATTTAAACATTTTTATTTTGGATATTTTGTATGCGATACCGTTTGTTAACTTATGTATATTTATTTATTTATTTAGTGATTTAGCAGACGCTTTTGTCCAAAGCGACTTACAAATGAGGGCAATAGAAGCAATCAAAACCAACAAAAGAGCAACAACATGCAAGTGCTATATGTATATGTAAATTATCAATAACAAATTACATAATGTTTGTTATATAAATAATTTCATATCATGAATAATATAAATATTAATTGCAATATACTATATTACAAATTAATGTTAATCTATAACCTGTATGTAATCCTGGGGCCGTATTTATCAAGCTTCTCAAAGTGCCATTTTAGTCTTAAGTGCTGAGAATTCATGAAATTTACTCCTACTTTCAAACTTAAGTATAAAAGCAAGTTATCAAATTTCTTAAAGCTAAGAATCACTCTTACTCTCCCAGTTATTTAAGACAGCTGGAGAGGTCTCTCAAGTGGTTAGGAGTTGCCAGCAGGGGCTTGTGATGGCGCTGAAGAGACAGAGACGTGCGCGAATCTTTCAGGAGAGGAGGAATGTCTTTTGAAATGTTTGGCGACGAGCAGTTAATCAAACAAGTTACATTTCCCCAGTTATTCAAATCGAGCAAAAAAACATTTACATTACCAAAGAACATCATAACTGACTTCAGTCTAGCGCGAGCATTATGCGATCTACACTGTATGATGAATAAATCTCTTACCCCTTATTTACACTGCACGCGTCTGCGGCGCGTTACAGCTCCACGGCCACCGGAGCTGATCAGCCGTGGCAAGTTTCTGAAGCCTCTCTCCGCGCTGCATCACTAAAGATTAAAGTCTATTTTTGACGGATAATAATAATAGTCGTCTCGCTGTCATCAAAGGCATCAGCAACAGTCGATACACTATACTATCGTCTATCGGCACCCTAAATTAAGTTGTGATGATGGTTCGTTTTCTTGCCACAATGTGTTCTCTTAAAGTCTTTATTGTCAAATGTGTGTTGAATGTAAACTCCTATTAGGAATTTAACCATTCAATGTGAATTTATCTGAGAATATTCTTAATTAAAGAAATCTATTCAGTGATTGGTCCATGCGTATGTCGTCATCCAAAATCCCGTTTGTGGCACAGCAAAGTGTCGTGAATCATCTCGAAGATCACTTAAGATTTAGTCCTACACTTCGCTTAAATTACGACTGAGATGATTGATAACTAACTTTTAATCGCAGCTTTGAGCCAAGAATTTTTTTTCACTTAAGTCAATTCTTAGCAGTATTCTTGAGAGTAATTCTTAGAGGCTTGATAAATACGGGCCCTGTATAACTCCCCCAGAGCGCAAAAGAAGCGGTTTAGCAGAATGTCTGAGCTGCTCTATTCCATACAATGAAAGTGGATTGGGACTAGGCAATATAAATGCATCATTAAAGTGATCCACCCAATTCAAGATTTGAATTCTAATACTTTTGGAGTCATATGATCGATTTCTTTTAGTACCAGGTTTAAAAAAAAATTCATAGAAAATTTTGCTTAAATGTGAGCAGCTTGGACATCCTGCTGTAAATAACTCCTGTCATTCACAGAGGAAAGTTATCTTGTCATCTTGTACATTTTTGGATGAGAGATTCCTGTAAATTGCTGTAAATAATCTGCAGAAGCTTCCATGTTTTCATTAGATCACGTGGTCTGATGTGCACAGTATAGCAGTGGTGGAAAAACAAACCTTCCAGCGGGATGCATGGAAAAAAGAGAAGGGGAGGAAAGAGGCAGAGTGAAATAGAGAAAGGTGTTCATTTGTACAGTGAGTGGCGCTGAGACACCACAGGGAAGCATTGCAGGAACATGGATAAATGACATCATCTCTATCTTTTAGCTGTGTGTGTCTGTGTAGGAGGGATCGGCTCCTTCAACCATATTTCATGCTTAATTAGCAGCCTGGGATGGAGGGATAGTAGGAGTGGAATTAAAGACAGCATGTCTCAACTGAACCATCATGTCCGTAATGCTTTACTAGCGAGCATTGTGCCATACCCGAGTCTTGCAGCATTTGTCCTGCTCTGAAGTGGATACTTGTAGATCATGAACTAATACCATATTATTTCTTAAGTTATTTACATGATTTCTTTCAGCTAATCCAGGCAAAATATGAAAGGAAAAAGGTAAATTATGTAATCCAAGCAAGGTTATGTTTTCGTGATTGTGAGTCTAGGCTCTCTGAGAGTCCAAAGTCAGTCTGCTGGCTATGTATGACTAACTCAACTTTGGCACAGACTCGCCAAACCAAGTCAACTCAAACCTGTGAATCATAAAAACAAATGAACAGAAGTGATGCTTCATCCAGGTTGTTGCTGATCTCATGCAAAGCGCTTGAACGTGGTCCCGCGCTCGAGGCGGTATCTGCTCATTCCAAGAACAGAAGAACAAATGATGATGTTTCTGGACTGTCTTTACATTCAGTTAAATACGTTTAAAAGAGTCTGAAAAGGAGAATGTGAAATTGATATTCATGGGCTTTAAATGGACCAAATGCAAACTCAAGAAAACCGAGCATGCACAGTATGCTAACCGCTAGACCAAGGCTCTGGTGATGATATGCTTGCATGGATTCTAAATTCTGTTCTGTCATTTTGTTTTTCAGGATTTCGTAGGAATGAAGAGATGAAGGCAATGGAAGTTTTGCCCATTCTAAAGGAAAAAGTGGCCTTCTTGTCAGGTGTGTTGTTGATTTGAGTGCTATTGTTATAACTATGTGTCTTTTATATGTCTAGTGGTCATAACATACTTTCTCAGAAGGAAGTACTCTACATATGGTCAACAAGAATGTGTATCTTCAGTATTTCCAGTACAGAAAAGCAATGCAGACCTGCCAACCTGTACGCATTTTGCGTAGCGGGCACGCATTTTGACCTCAAAGTACGCAGGTACGATTTGTCACTTTAAACTACGCAAAAACCTGGTGACGCCTTTGCGCACGCACAGTAGCCTACTTAAATCATGCAACAGCAACGAAAGAGGACTTCGACCAATCAGATCACTGGGTTCATTCCCCATCTAACATGTGGGATGATTGACAAATGCGTAGACCTATCATTAAAAAGAGACTGCAAATAGACAGCAAAACAAAATCCCGCTCGGTCTCGTACCTTTTTACTCCTGCCGTCTGATTTCTTAAAAGAGGACAGTACACACGGTACTTACAACTAAGGTAAACGGGTTGGGGTGGATGTGGAAAGTTAAAATATTGAGTTGAGTTAACTTAATCCTCTGGAGTCGACATGATCGCATTGATATTCTAGACGAACTGTGAATAGAATAAAAGCACACATTCATATTCAGCCAGATCTGCTGCGGTTTATTTGTGTTCATATAGCTGCACTCACTGAACAGCGTCCTAATATTAGGGCGTTTAGTCCAAAATAACTGCGCATACTTGGATAAATACTGATATATTTGCACTAGAACTTCGCCCGTGTCTAATAAACCTTTAAAAAAGTCTTACCGGAACATTCAAATCTGCTCGGACAGCTGCTGACAGAGCAGACAGTTAACATGTTTGGGTAACAGCTTCACAAACAGTCTTTTCAACGACACAGTATTATTTCTGTATTACAGTCATTCATATTATCACAGAAATACTGGGATCAAAGTTAATAGTTCAGAGATATAAACACTGATGTTTATGGTAGCGATCAAAATAGACCTTTTGAAAATTAACTGGCGCTTCAAATAACGTTTGTGTCGATTACATTGTTTGTAAATGACAAGTGACTTAAAAAATGTATTTGTGATTGAATCAAGAGATTCGTTCAAAAACGCTGATTCATCCAGTAAAGGAACAAGTGAAGTATTTATGAGTGAGACAGTAAATCATTCATTCAAACCACTTTTTCATCATTTTAATATATATTAATTTAAATGTTTAATAATTCGTTCGAATTAAACACTTTTAAATAGACTGCAGCAATAATATTTTCACACATTATTTTGTTTCGTGGGAGAAATGTGATCTCTGTTTGAGACCAAAAAAAATGTAATTCTCAATTTATCCAGAATCGTGCAGCTGCAGTATGTGACTGAGTGCAGACCTTTGGGAAATATTTAACAAATAACGTTATCCTAATACTACATATGATATATACTACATATGATATATGCACCCCCCCCCCCCATTGCCATCACACAAGTGGTACTCAAAAAAAAATTCTAAGGTTGGCAGGTCTGGCAATGTTTTAGTTTGAAAAATTAAAAAATACTCATCCCTGTACAGAGGAATATTCCAACAGGATAGTATGGAAGCCAGGTTCCATCTTAGACTAAAAAATAATTATAAAAAATATATTTTTTAAAATGTTAGTCACATTGTGGTGTATAAAGCTGCAATTCTGAGAAATAAAGTCACAACTTTTATTTTATTTGTTTTTAAAAAGGCTTCCATAGGATCAGGAAATGACCTGAACAGGAAATATTTATTAATATTTTGAATTGGCTTTAATTTTTGATTTTCAGTTTTAATTTTAGTTTATCATATCATTTTGTTAAAGTTTGTAATTTTGTTACGTGCTTTTGTCATTTGTATTAGTTTTTGTTTTAAATATTTCTATTTGGCTTCAATTTATAGCACTTTTAATTGTAGCAGTTTTAGCCCTTAAATTGAAATACTTATTTTATTTCAGTTAGTTGCAAAAGCAACATTTCTAATTAAGTTTTTAGTTGTTGTTAAAATATATATTTTTTTCAGGTTTATGTCATTGTCAATTATAACAACCCTTGATCACAATCACAGGACCACGTGTTTTTGACCCAAAATAACTTTTACTGAATATTACTGTAACTTCCCAAAATATTTTTAGTCATTGTGGCCTGACAGAGGCCATAATTTGATTTAGCTCTCCTTCTCACTTGCTCTCTGAGCTTCTGTTTGGCTCTTTTAGTCGTACGACTAACAGACCAGCACTAAAATGACTCTGCGTCTCCATAGGGATGAGTAACCGTCACACACATGTCCCATGATACAACATCAAGCACAATCAACAGGATGAGAGTGCTTAAAAAATAAAGAACCGAGCAGAGGAACTGAACCTGCAGAGCCCCAAGTGTGAACACCCAGTGATTTCTGCTTAAGCTTGCAGTTATGTGCTTTTTATTTATTTATATTCCTTAACGTCAAATAGTAGACTATGACTGGTGAAAAAATGTGATTATCCTTAAAATTACAATACACACTCCATTAGTGAGATTCAGTCACATTCGCTGGAGAAAATCCTCATGGATATCCACAGCTGCTCAGTGAGATTATTGTGCTGGAGTTGAAGGCCAATATTTGGTCTATAGTAACACAACCTGTATGAACTGTGAGCCTGTGATGAGGAGGATTTCAGTTGGAGCAGCACATTGATTACTTATTTCAATTCAATGCTAATGAACTGGGCTTTGGTGTATGACTATGACCTGGGTGACAAGAAATTGTTATTGGTTAAAATTGAATTGTGATGTATTTTTGCAGGTCTACATTATCTTTACTGTTGGTCCACTATGTTGTATCTCTTAAAGGCATAGTTAACCCAAAACATTTTGTCATCATTTAACTCACCGTCAATGTCGTTACCAAACCTGTATGAGTTTCTTTCATCTATGTTGAATGCAAAATATATTTTGAAGAATGCTGGTAATCAAACAGTTGATTGTCCCCATTGACTTCTATAGTAAGGAAAGAAATACTATGGAAGTCAATGGGGACAAACAACTGTTTGGTTCTTCAAATTTCTTCAAAATATTTTATTTTGTGTTCAACATGTAGAAACTTACACAGGTTTGAAATGACATAAGGGTGAGTAAATGATGACAACATTTTGGGTGAAATATTCCTTTAAGTTGTGGGAGCTACGAACCAAAGGTTCAACAGTAAAGATACTGTAGACCTCCACAAATACATCAGAATACAGTTTTATCCACTAATTATACCAATAGCAATTTTTTGAATCATCCAGGTCTTTGTCATACACCAAATCCAAGTTCATTATTTTTGAGAAATGAGAAGTTAGCACAGACAGGCAGAATGATATTTATTTTATTGCGCACAACTTTCATAGTCCTCACATTGCTAATTTAAAATCTAAATGAAATTGTCTTAAAATTTGTTGGCTTTGTTAAAAAGTGACGTTTAATAGCTGTAGCTGAAAAGCTTCAAACAAAAATGAAAATTTACTCACCCTCATGTCTGTCCAAACCTGTATGATTGTTTTCTTCTGTGGAACATAAAATAATAATTTATTTTTTGTCCTTGCAATGAAAGTCAATGGGATTGTTGCTTTGGACCTCATTGACTTTCATTATATGGTCAAAAACTATTTTAGAAAATCTTCTCATTTTCCACAGAAGAAAAAAAATACAGAAAAATTCAAATTTAAATTTATTCAGTCAATTTTCCTTAGTACACTTATAAACTGAAAATTTTTCCTAGACACTAAAAAGTTCTTTCAGAGACACTTATTTCAAGTGTCTAACCACTTGAAAAGTGAACAGCAGCTGAGTCATTCAGAGAGATTTACAGTTATGATATTAAATCATGTAAAAGGGTCTTGTCTTGGTTCCTCAGAAAGATGGTCTACGCTGTCATTCAGTATTCTCTGAAGACACTGCACTGAAAAACATTGACTTGATTTAACGGTAATGAGATTATTTCGATAATGACTGACTGCCTGATACTGTCAACAACAGGTTTTGAATCAGACTCTCCAGTCCAGCAATGTGCTGCTTTTTACAGCTCCAGTGTTTTTCATTCATGGTCCTTTTTTTTTTTTTTTGACTGTAGGCTTTAGTCAGAGTAGAAGTAATTTGGCATGAAAACAAGACTGTGTACAACATATTGAATGGACTGTACTTCCTGCCCTTTTAGATTAGTTTGTGCCATATGCTGTTTTGTATGCCGTTACTCTGAGTATAGCCTGATAAAGACATGAAATACCAAATTACCAAAGTGACAGGTAAATGTGCACCAAAATACAGAGTATTTGATGTGGGGATTATTGGATATAAGAGGCATTTTCAATAAGTAAAGGCTATTTCTGTTTTTATTAGCTGATTTAATGTCTTTCCCTTTCTGTCGACCCTCTTTATCACTCCTGCATTGTTATTTCTCCAGGGGGCAGGGACAAGCGCGGCGGTCCAGTTTTAACATTCCCATCACGAACCAACCATGACCGAATACGACACGAGGATCTCCGCAGACTCATCGCCTACCTCGCCGGCATCCCTAGGTATTGACACACTCACTCGCTTCTCAGCTAGAACGAGCTCTGCCCAGAAGCATATGAACTCCTTCAGTATGTTTTAAAAAACATCCCAGGATAAACCTGCTAGGCATTGTTGACTGCTTTTCTTTCACTATCCGTTCAGACTCATTCGTTTAAAAAGAACAAAAGCAACTGGATTGGATCTGGCAAATTGTGCAGTGGATGTGCCAACTGTCCTGCTGCTTGCCGCCGTGTTGTTTTCTTTTCCTCATAGTTGGGCGCATTGATCTGTAATTGACCTGTGTACTAGGGATGCTGTGTCTCTTCATATGTGATCTTTTGTTGTGCTTATAAAAATTGAATGAGGCAGGCCAAGTCTGCACTTCAGCTCAATTCCTCTAAACGGCTCTGCCGAGCAGTCGTGCTTTATAAACATGTTTGTTTACGGAGCCTTTAGCGTCCATTAGTCAGAGCATGAGGGTGGTAACTCTGGTACAGTGCAGAGAGCAGAGCACACTGTGACCTTCATGGGGGTTTATTTAAGTGCTGGCACTTTTATCCATTGGGTTGATTTTTATTATAACACATTTCATACATGAGCATCACATTAAAACAGTTTATCATGCCTTCATTTACTTTTGATACTTTTTAAATGCCTTGTATCTTATCAATTTTATTGTTTCAGTCTTTATGGAGAGTCAGATTTTAAATCATGAAGCATACAAATCATATTAAAGTTACATGAAAAAATAAAAAAAACATGATATACTCAACAAGGTATCAAGGTTAACAATCAATTTGTGTGATCATTTCCTTTACAATTAACCATTTATACCTAATAAATATGTTAAAGATAGTGAACATTAAAGTTCAGTGCACATCATACCTGTCGGACAGAAAGTTTTAGTGAAGCTGGGTAATTTTACCTCTTCCCCTGCACCTCTATCCTGTGGCCTTCTGCAAGGCTCTATCTTATCTCCTTCTCTATTTTCTCTCTACATGCTACCTCTGGGCTCTATTCTACGTAAACATGGTGTGTCATTTCATTTCTACGCAGACGATACTCAAATCTATCTACCAATCAAAAGAGACAATTCCGCAGCGATTACCTCTCTTCTGCAATGTTTAGAGGAGGTTAAATCATGGCTCGCCCCAAAATTTCCTCTTCCTAAATGAAGACAAGACCGAAGTAATTGTTTTTGGTTCTAATGAGAATACTCAGTATATACGCCCCGATTTGGACAGTTTATCTGTTTTTAGATCATCACAGGTCCATAGTGGATCAGTGTTATTTAATTATTTTTTATACACTATTGTAGTATTTAATAATATATGAAGTTAACTTTTATTTTTATATTTTCAGTATTCATTTAGTAATTTTATGTAGATTTGACTTTTATTAGTTTTAGCTTTTTATATTTCTATTTAGCTTTATTTTGAGTTTAGTTTTAGTTATTTTAGTACTTTGACTTAGTAATTTTATTTCAGTTAGTTGCCAATGCATAATTTCTAATTTTAGTTTTTCATCTAAGTTTTAAATACGTTTAGGGCTGTGACGGTGTGGGATTTTTTTCTCACCGCGGTGAAGCAGCAACATATATGGCGGTTTGGCAGTTAATCGCAAGAACCCCCAAATCCCCCCCCCCCCTCCTGCCGGAAATCTCTAATGACTTTTGATCAAGAACGCATGCAGCTTGTAAATGAACGTGGAAATTAATAATAATAAAGTAGTCTTCTTTATTATTAAAACAGCAAATTATATAAACTATAATAACAAAACCATATTTATTTCTATAACTTTGTTTTTTTTCGATATCCTTTGAGTTTAATAGGAATTATGGAACAGTCTTTATCATCGTTTGTAACCCATTAAACAATAAATTATTAAAAGAATAACAACCTGAGCAAGCTGCAGAAACAGCAAGCCGAGCTCAACATGCCCCATGCTTAGTTCTGGTGAGTTGTGCTAAACTTCGATTCCTATTTCTTTAGACATTGTTTTTTGGGTAACAGTCCGTGGATATAAACGCACTTGTCCAAACGCAACTTGTTGAAAAATGTGTTTGTTGAAACGCATCGTTTGTAACAGCAAATTAGGATGTCATTAATATTATTTAACTATTAATTAGGCTATATTTATAATAACAACATTTCTAAAGTGCAACATAAAAGAGGCCTTTTTTCTGATTTGGGTTTTTCAAAGTGCAACATAAAAAGGGAACATCAGACTAGTGTTCGGCTGTTGTACAACTACTGGGATGCTTAAGTGAGACTGTTTTTTTTAGTCCCGCTCCCGCGAGCTTATTCTGCATTCGCACCCACCCGCTCCTGCTATATATTCACTTTGTTCACCCGCTGTCTGCTTAGAATAATTTTCTTCCTAACCCGACCGTTCCCGCTAAATATATATCTCGTTTCCAGAATCTCACATTTAAATTTCCACTACTGAAAGAGAGAGATAACAAATACAAATGTCTGTACTAAAATTATTTTATTGTAGGCTATTTATTTTATTCATCTTGTCCAGAATCAAATTAGTTTTACATCTTGCTGTCAACACAATAGGAAAAAGTGTCGCAGAGAAAATAAATAAATAAATAATGTAGACCTATAGGTTGTACAAAAATTGTAGCCTATTTGTTGTTTTTATTCATCTTGTCAAAATACAAAATTCGTTTAACATTTTGCTGTCAACACAGTAGGAAAAGTGTCGCAGAGAAAAAAAACCCGACATCTGTCATTTAAATTTATAAGCAAAATATGAACAAACCCGTTGGCTTGTAGACATTGCTAAATGAAATAACTGAACAATTTAACATCCCTGAGAAGAATGTCCCGAGTCAGACTTGCCTGACAGGGGTTTCTTAGCAGTAAACTGACCATCTTCCAGTCCAAGATGAAAGTCCTTCAAGGACAGCGCATCCACACTTTGTTTTGCCATCCTTATTCTGCTCTGTCACTCATCGACAACCTGTCTGTTCTGTCTGAGGGCCGTTATGCACATGCTGCACGCACAGACCCCGCAATAAAATACATGACACAGAAAGCACTGTTCCGTGCGTGCAGCGCGTGAGCGATAAGAGTGAGTAAAGCGCAGATATGCTGTTCTGAAAGGACGTAGGGAACGGGATATTGTTAGACCGTCCAATCCCGTTCAAATTACAAAAGAGTTACCGACCGCTACCATGTTTTATTCGAGAATTTAAATTTGCGTCGCAAGAAATCTGGTCGGGTCCCGCGGAATGCAGACAGATTCCTCCTGCAAATACCTTGCAAAAAAAGTGCGGTGATGACCTTAACACCGCGGTCGGCATCTAATTACCACGGTGATGCGGTAATGCGGTTATCGTCACAGCCCTAAATACGTTATTTCAGCTTTATTTCAGTTAACAATTTTTTTCTTTAATAGTTTGTTACTATCCACACCAGTGTTGTTATAGTTATGCTTGAGATGAAATATGAGGCATGTGATGTGTGCAAAAAGTCAAGCTTTTGCATTTTTCTGGCATTTAGAAATTAAGCTGTAATTTTTTCAAATTATGCAAAAAGTTGTGAAAATATGATTTGTTTATGTAGGATGCATAAAATGCTGTCTATGAAATTATACATGGCAAGATATAGGAATCTGCTATTTTGTTCCAAAAATGTTCAAAATGTCATTTCCACCACAAAATGAATGGTGAAATTATGTGATGAAAGGGACCTTTTTTCATAACAATTAAAAAAAAAAATGACACAATCATGTGATATTAGCAGGCAGATAATAAAGTTAAGGAAGCACTCATATAGCGTTTTGCTTCTGTTTTACCCCTTTCTCTTCCCAGAATGGATTTTATATCTTAGAGCAGCATGACTGGATGGTTTATCATCATATTTGACATATTTAATAAAACATATTCCTCAGCCAGTAATACTGCAATGAATTTAGTCGCTCTATACTTTTAACAGGAGGGAGGGGGATAGAAAGCGAGAGATTTAGATATGAGAGAAACGCAAGAGGGGGCGCGATGGGAAGAGTGGTTGGTGGGAAAGGCAGCGTGGGCATGATCAAGAACCTACTGCAGTTCAGCCACTGCCAACAGCTCTTCCTCCTCATCATCATCCTCACTCACAAACTCTGTCCCCTGCACCCACACAGTCACACCAGAGAAAGAGAGAGAGAGTGATCTACTGTTACAAAGCAAATCCCCTAGAGACAAAAAAGAGAAATGCAGAAAGATGGGAAGAGATGTATCATAATAAAGAGAGAGAGAGCAGGAGCAGTCATCTTTAGAGATGGAGAGCAGGCGAGTGTGCAGGAAAAAAATGGGAGGGCGAGTGAACCAGTGAGCAAGAGAGGGAGGGAGAAAGAGAGAGAGAGGAAAACAGTGTCGCAGTCGCACAAGGCTGTGTGTACATCCCGTCTACATCCCGTCATTACCGACAGCTCCTCGATTAGACACTTTCTGAGGTGAAATCGGACATGCAGATGTTTGACTGACAGCTGTGTGAGACGCGCTCTGGATTTCAGAGTAACGGACTGATGCGGTCAGCAGCGCAGCTTGTCACAGAGCTTTTAAAACAGGTAGAACCCTGACAGATTGAATACTGAAGGCCTTCAGCTCTCTGAAAGCAGGTTTTGTGTGCATTTAATAGATATATTGCAGCTGTGCTTAATGGGTAAGTTATGCCATGCATCCCTCCCTCTGCTCTCAGTTGTACGTGCATTGATTTTTAATTTAAATTTTTTTGGTAAGGGAAATAATTTTTTCCCTTTATTTTTAGTTCCTCCAGTTGCATTTGTGAAGCAGTTGCTTTCGTTTCTTAGCAAGGAGGATGCACCATAGATTATGTAATGCAAAGAGGATTAAAGCTCATATTTTGTTCTCTCTCTCTCTCTCACTCTTTTTTTCCCCATCATCCAGCGAGGATGTGTGCAAACATGGCTTCACGGTCATCGTGGACATGCGTGGCTCCAAATGGGATTCCATCAAGCCTCTGCTGAAGATCCTACAGGAATCGTTTCCCTGCTGCATCCACGTCGCCCTCATCATCAAACCAGACAACTTCTGGCAAAAACAGAGGACCAACTTCGGCAGCTCCAAGTTTGAGTTTGAGGTACGGACACCTTTCAATCTCTTACTTGTAGGGTTGTGTTGCTAGAGGTAGATGTGTTGATGTCGTTAGAGCTTTGCTGTTCATCACTGCATATTCACTTTTTTTTAATGTTTTGATTGTTCTATGCTATAATTAGATTGTTCTGTTTACCCGGTTGATGTATAATTAGCAGTGTTAAAATCAGTGCTTTTCGTTGTAGTCACAAAATTAATTTTGAAAGAAATAAAGGCTAAAGTGTTTGTAGATTACTAATATTTTAGATTATTCCTGCAATCCTCTGAAATATGAGGTGAAATGGCTTCTCTGCTGCATTTTTTTCGTCTAATTAATAATCTGCGGGTTTGTCTGTAGCATCCGATCTGTGTTGGTGTGAACATGTGAAGGCAGCTCTGGTTGTGTGGGAGTGTGTGGGTGTTGATGTTCTGTCTGTGTGTGTGTGTGTGTGTGTGTGTGGGTTGACTAGATGAATGTAAATGTGGCTGCAGCAGAAATGCTTTTTCGGCATATTTTCTGCATTTGTTATATATTAGCTGTCGCGATTGCAAGGTGTTGGTGCAACTTTTTTTTCGCTCACAGAGCAGTCAGAGTGGAAAGCTTTTTTTTTAATTATGCTTGTTTTTATTTGAGTGCAGCAGTGATTGTTTTTATTGGAGGAGAGGCTTTTGTGTGTGCATGCATTCAGTTTGACAGTGAAAGAGCACATGTGGAAAAAAATGATAGCTCATGTCACAGCTGCAGAAATTTCCAGTGCAAGAGAATAATGTTTTAGATCAAATGATAATTAGTTTCTCAAGCCACCATGAATAAAACATGATTACGCAAATATGATAAAGACCAATCGGGATCTGGTATGTTACAGTGACATCATCATCACTGACAGTTACTCGTCATGTCGGAATTACCGTAATTAAAAAAAAAAAAAAAAACAACTCTTAGATTCTGCTCTGAGCTTCACGTCACGTCCTTGGACTTGTTTCTATGGCAACGTTCATAACACCAAAAAGATCAATGTGCGGCTGTGATGTGAATGACAGTAAATTCTTCACTACATCAGTTCTGCTCTATTTTCTCATGTGAAATATTGAAGAAAAAATAAAGGGCACCAGGTAATAGTGTTTGTAACAGTACTGTATATAAAACAGAAATATGAAGAGGTAGCCAAAGAACTACATTTAACTAATGATGCTGCTGCCATTTAGGAATGGGAGAAGTCGGAGCTTTCCAGTACAAGAAATTAGATTTTTTTTTTTGACAACATATGTATTCAAAAAGCCTTATTCACACTGCCAGTGATTTATTCCAGTTCCTGTTGCTATATGGCCTATTGGTATTAATGGGCTGCACATATATTATGACAAATGGGATCTATTGCTGGTAAATCAAAAGATGTCAACCAATTTTGGACAATAATTCCATTTTCTTTCTGCTAAATACTGAATATTCTGTTTGCATGTTAACTGCATCATATAATGAACAAGCTACGCTATCTAATAATCTTAATGAACTCTCATTGAAATTGAGTCATTCCCAGGTACTTTATCACTGCCTTGAGAACTCCTCATAAAATCAGTGGAAATGTTCAGACTTAAATCTAAAATCTTAAATAATAAAAGTTTAGTACTGTGTTGTTGTAATTAACTAAAGCTAAAACTATTAAAATTATTTAGTTAAATGTATAAATATTATATGCAAAATTTCATGTTGCATCGGCAACTAACTGAAATAAAATAAGTTTAAGATTAATTGACCAGACCACATAATTTAACAAAATGGAAATGAAAACTTAAAATATAAAAAAGCTTAATTTATTATTAAAATATTAATAAATACTATAGTATAAATGTTATAAATTAATATAATAAATAATATTAAATTACATTGTATTAGAAAGGCTTGAAGGAAGTGAGATTTACTTTGGCCAATCACAGGTCAGCATGCTGGGGTCAGTCGCATATATTCCTCAATTTGCCCTATTTGGCCGCTTTTCTTCCCTCACAATACTGTGATATTGTGCATGAATTGCAGTGGGAGGATCAGAAGCACTCCTTACCATCTGTTGGTCCATGTAAGTCCAAACAAGTGTTGAGCACAACACATGATGAAATGTTTCTGGTGGGAAGGGTCAAGGAATTTGTCATAGGAACGGCTGCAAGCTCTCATCTCGCCCACTGCTCATGACATGCCACATTTCTCATAATTACTGAACAACAAAATATGAGCAGAAGGCAAAAAAAAGCAAATGCAGTCCATAACTCAGATTATTCTCATTGCAGTTAATGGACTAATGGGCAGCGTGCTCATGTTGATGTGTGTCTGTGAAAGGCTGCAGATGCCTGTATGACAGCAGGACTTGAATTGATGAATAGGTTTAGACTGCATTTACCTTGAATTCACAAAAGATGTGCACACCTCCGCTCTCTCCTCTTTCATAGCTTTGATGAAGCCCACTCGTGCACATTTGTTTTCTTTTTTCTCTCCTCCCATTTATTCATTTGTAGAAAGAATAACACACAATATTTTTTTAGCTCTCTTGGAGCAGACAAACAAAATGTGATCAAGAAATGAATGGAAGAGTGGAACTTTTTTGACTCTTGTGCTCATATCAGTATTGTTAACTAAATCTAATCTAATCTGAAAATATTGCTGAAATAAAATGTTTAAATTGAAGTACTAATATTACTAAAATAAAGGAAAAACTAATAAAATGACAAAAGCACATGAAAAATTACTAAAGCTTAAACTAAAATTAAAACTGCAAAAGCTAATAAAATATTAATAAATAATAGCTATACATAATACGAAAATAACATTCACTCACTTTCTCAAGCCTATGTCTGTGCCAATTTTCCTAACCAGGTATGAAGTGAAAAAGTGACATGCCATAAAGCTACCTCTTCCCTAACCAGTCGTGAGACACGAATGAACATCATGGGAGTAAATGTTTTGGTTCAACTCATTCGGTGTAATTTCTGTCTAATGATAAAATCTGTGCATCTATTTTCATGAAAAATGTCTCTTTTAATTAGGGATGCAACGATACCATTTTTTCAGATCCGATCCGAAGTATCAGCCAATTCCGATCCGATCCTAGCGCAGGTATTTTTTTTTTTATTTTTTTTTTAAATCAATTTAGAGTTTCTACTTCTGTGTCACTCTTTTGTGTGTTAAACACAATCTACTTGACAACTTCATTTTCATTAAAAATAACATGAAAAAATATATAGGGGCTGTATTGTAATATAAATCCGATCGCTCAAAATACTTCAGGAGGTGGTCTGGGACACATTCCAGATGAAACTGGACATGTGTAAATGCATCTGGTTGTTGAAACCACATATGTGAATTTTACTGTAAAAATAATAAACGTGTGAGACCGTGTTATAGGCTATATGACATTCAGATATGACTGCGCTAATGCAACACGCATCGCCGCGGACGAGCTGAGTATCTCTTCAGCAAGCAGCAAACTGCCGCAAATGAAACTGAAAGTAAGATGCAGATGCTCAACACAATCATCTTCATTAAAAGTATAAGACAAACTTATCTTTCCAGTGCTGATGCCGCGCGCTCTCATATTGCGTCTTTGATCTTGAAGTGAGCTGATAATTAATAAAATGCAGCGCTTTTCATTTCGTAGACGTGAACTTCGTTAAATTGAAATATAGCGCGGGAATTGAAGATCAGATTTATATCCGTTTTGTGTAGACACATTTATGTGTCCAAGTGTAAATGGAAACGTTTTATCAAATCAGATAGATATCCGATCAGAGAAAACACATGAAATGACCAAAAATACTATTATAAACTAGGTTAGTGGATAATTTGCAGCAAAAGTTATTCTAGAAAAATCATGAGTGCACAATTTTATAAAATCTAAACATTTAGTGAAATAACATTATTTAGTGGGGAACAAATAAAGTGAATATGTGAAGGACTAAATCTGGTAAAATGTTACACATTGCTCTTTACATTGTTGTAAAATACATTAATGAAAATGTATTTATTTATAAATATAAACTACAAAATTAAAAGACATTTCTTTTAAATATATAGCACAGTAATGAAGGCAGCAACATGATAGAGGAGTCCTATCTATCATATGTTGCTACCTCCATTACTGTGCTATACATTAGATTATTAATAGCCTTTATAGGACAGTACAAGAAACGCTATAAATATTTCATTGCGCAAAAGTATTATAATACGAAAAGCTCAAATAGAGAGCGGCACAAAGCGCTTATGCACCTCCCGTGTGCAGAATGATGTGCTTGAAGCAGCACAGAGTCACAGCGCGCAGCTCCGGATAGAGAAGTTCAAAGCACAGAGGAACCGCTCTTGAAGACCGCTCTTGAAGAGAGTTTCATTGTTTTGACTGTAGTAACCGAACGCAACACGCATTTTGAATGCTGAAGGGAGGATGACTGACAGCCGCTGCGGAGAGAAGAGTTTACCTGAACTTCAATTTAACGACTTAAATATTCATCTGTACCTCACATTAAACTATGGAACGGCTTCAGAACACTTGGACTTTTACTTTATGGTGCTTTATAATGCTTTTGTGCTTTCGTGGGTCTTAACAATAACACAGAATAGTATACACACAATATCGGATTTGGATCGGTCTCGTCTCTCCGATACCCGATCCGCAGAAAATGACCGGATCGAAGCCGATACCGATCCTGAGTATCAGATCGATGCATCCCTACTTTTAATATAGGCCTACTTATCAAAAAGCTAAAATAATTAACTAATATCTATCACACAACAATGTAGTAATGAAACCGTCATTAATAGACTTGAGGCGCTTGATAAACTGCTGTTTTAAAAGAAACAAAGGAACTAAAATGTGTAATTGTTTAAATATGTAAAAATGTAAACAGGGCAGTCATATTTTATAAATAGTCTTCATTAATCAATGCAAAGACTGAAAAATTTTACAAACAGGCTGCTGACAGGACATTTTATAGATTTCTCATCAGATCATAGTATTCACTTACAGAACCATTTTATCCAGTTGACTTGCAATAAATACATTGGCAGCCAGTCAGAATCCACTCGACTTGAGCAATTAATGAGGCAGATGACGTAACTGCAGCATGTGCTTATAATGAACATAACATTATTGTGCATCATGTGGACCAACGTGGAATCTCATTGGTTGAAAACAACATTGATATTAAACATCAGATGTGTTCTGATTGGATATGGTTATTAAGCCACAGTTTCACTTTCAGCATGAATTTGTCGCTAGACACTTGACGCATGCTTGGAGCGTAGCGAAAGCCAAAGTTGATTATTTTAACAATTTTACAAATTTGGTATGCATGCATATACATTTGTATAAAGATTACCTGAGGCGCTTTCCTGCTTCAGGTAGTTCAGAGCTGGTTTGTGTTACTGCAGTGCTGGTGGTGATGATATCGCCCTTTCTGACGCCCTCAGGCTTCATGCTGGGAGTCTGTCTGTCTCTAGGTAGTTTGGACCTCAGGCGGTCCCTGAGTGCCTGTATGAAATTAGATTTATGCCCCCAGTTAAAAATAGCAGTCCTGCCTTGCTGGTCATTAACGGAGCCTGGAACGGCTGCATCAATTCACATAGGATTTAGGGCATTAGAAGTCATATTGTGCATTGTAGTACTGTGCATATTGATTAATTTTTATATTCCACCCACATCCTTTCTCTCTACCCTTACTGTCCTTTTCTGGTTGCTTCCATTCCTCCATCACACCCACCTTCAGACCACCATGGTTTCTCTGGAGGGCTTATCTAAGGTGGTGGACCCATCCCAGTTGACGGCCGACTTCGAGGGCAGCCTGGACTACAACCACGAAGAGTGGATCGAGATCCGCGTGGCCTTCGAAGACTTCACAGGCAACGCTCGGCACCTGCTCGCCCGTCTAGAAGAGATGCAAGAAACAGTCACACGTAAAGACTTCCCGCAGGACTTAGAGGGAGCCCGGCGCATGATAGAGGAGCACGCGGCCCTGAAGAAGAGGGTGATAAAGGCTCCTGTGGAGGAAGTGGACATTGAGGGCCAGAGGCTGCTGCAAAGGATTCAAAGCAGCGAGAGCTACGCTAACCGAACTGTGCCAGTCCCGCCAGGGCAGAGGGAAGGACAGGGACAACCCAACGCTGACACCCAGGGCCTGGTGCCCCGTGTTTCAGCCCTACTGGAAAAACTGCACAGCACCAGGCAGAACCTACATCAGGCCTGGCATGTCCGCAAGCTGCAGTTAGACCAGTGCTTCCAACTTAGGCTTTTCGAGCAGGATGCTGAAAAGGTGAGATCCACAAATGCATACCTGTTGATAAACATCTTTTCTTTTATTTTCTTATCTTTTTTCTTTTATATTTTATTTTATTCCATTTTTATTTAATTTTTGTTTTACATTTTTTTTTTTTTTTTTTTTTTTTTTATCTATTTTAGTATTTTAATTTATTTTATGATTAGATTATTTTAATATATTGATAATTTATTCATTTAAATACTTTTAAGTCATCCTGAGTCCCCTTTGTAAGTTTGTTGAGGCCCCGGCACCCTGGTTGAGAACCTCTGCTCTAAATTGAAGCAAACCCTGTGTTTTCATTCTATCTGGTTCTGCGCACATATTTACAAGTTCTCACTAATTCGTCTCAATGTTTCTCATAGTGGGTGGAAGATTTGCATGTTGCTAGGAAACCAGCAGCCATTCTTTGCTCCTGAGAAACGGGTCATTTTTATGATTTTCTATTTTTACTCATTTCAGCTGTATGAACACAATGATGCACGTGCTAAAACATTCACCCAACGGGATATCTTGCATTACACGCATACATACATTTACATTTAATCATTTAGCAGACGCTTTTATCCAAAGCGACATACAAATGAGGAGAACAATAGAAGCAATCAGACCATCGAGAGAGCAACAGTATATACAAGTGCCATGACAAGTCTCAGTTAGTCTAGCACAGTACACGTAGCTAGGATTTTTTTTGTTTGTTTTTTATTTTATTTTTTTATTTTACATACTTAACCTGCTTTCAGTCAAACGTGTGCCTGATGTGTGTGTGTGATTGCTGTGTCTCTGCAGATGTTTGACTGGATCATGCACAACAAAGGGCTGTTTCTGGCTGGATACACTGAGATTGGCAACAACCACCCCCACGCCATGGAGCTGCAGACCCAGCACAACCACTTTGCCATGAACTGCATGGTAAGATTTCAAATAGAATTTTCACAGAAGATCGAAAATGTTACTGTCACTGCATCACTACATGCATCCTGTATCCTGTAATGCCCCCACAGCATTTCATTTAATAACCGACCAAACTAGGTTTTTTTCTTCCTTTTAAGCAGTGTAATGGCGTAATGGTTTTAGTTTTTATAATGTAAGCACCGATTCTTTATTCAGTGATGGTGACTCATCGTATAATCAGAGATGGAGCATAGAGCATGATCCACCTAAGTGCTTCCTGTTTGGGTGGCTGCCCACCAGCTGTGGCCCCTGTTAGGAGCACATCCTTTAAAAAGCTCCATTACTGTAGAGAGAAGTATTGATCACTTCCTGTTTAAAGAGACAGAAAGAGGATGTAGGCAATAGGCATATTGAGCTCTGATAAGTCTTCAAATGTTGTTCTAAAAGTTTAATGATAGCATTAATTTACTTTTTATGTTATAAGCCATTTTAAGTTATTTTCAAGAACCTTGTGGTTAATATTTCAACACTGATTTTTTTTTCTCCTCATATCAGTACCTTTCAAAAGTTTGAGGTCTGTAGGATATTTGTTTCTTTAAAAGGAGCCTCTAATGCTCTCCAAGGTTGCATTTATTTGATTAAAAGAACAGTTAAACGATAATATTGTGAAATATTATTACAATTTAAAACAACTGTTTTTAAAATGAAATTTATACCTGTAATAATAAAGCTGAATAATAAAGTCCAGTGTCACATGATCCTTCAGAAATCATTCTTATATGCTGATTTGGTGCTCAAGAAACATTTCTTATTATTATCAATGTTGAAAACAGTTTAATTGTTTTGTGGAAACCATGATGTTTCTGCCACTTTTGCCCTTACTGTCACTTGCTGAATTAAAGTATTAATTTCTTTAAAAAAATCTTGCGCACCCAAACTTTTACATGGTAGTATCTTTAAAGTCCTTGTCACTTTATTAATAATGAAAAGAGTTACTTGAGAGAAAACAGAGACAAGGAAACAAACCCACGATCATTTTCAAAGAGCAATTTTTGAATTTTGTTATTCATGTTCAGACTTATGTTGTACTTTATTGATCAGAAAGTAATCAGACTTGCACACTACTGATCTTCTCCTGATGGTTCTTGCATATTAAACAGACAAGAATCTGCTGGGATGTATAGTGTGGTCCTCTAATAGCAGTGTTTTTTGAACAATCCATTCTGAAGCAGTTTTCAAAATGTGATATTGTGAAAGGGGATCAGTTTGAATTAGTGTTGCACTGATAATAAAATTCTGGGTGATACCATGAAGTTTTATGTTATAGCCAATAAACAATAAATGGCTAATATTAAAATTCTATACTAAAAACTTTAATCATTAATCAGTTTGTTTTGGCATTGTGTTTGGTAGTAATATTTTCCGTCTCCCGCAGAATGTTTACGTAAACATAAATCGCATCATGTCGGTGGGGAACCGTCTGCTGGAGGCGGGCCACTATGCGTCCCAGCAGATCAAACAGATCTCAGGTCAGCTGGAACAGGAGTGGAAAGCCTTTGCTGCTGCGCTGGACGAGAGGAGCGCCCTGCTGGAGATGTCTGCTACTTTCCACCAGAAATGCGACCAGGTTAGAGAGAACGCTTGCAACATCTTCTCTAATGAAAACCAATACCAATGAGCGCTCAACAGAGAGATCAGTGTATGTGTTGAGATTTTTCAAAATTACTTCTGGAGCAAGAGAAAAGAGGAATGGATTTCATATGCTGTTAAAAGTGAGTGATAATCAGACTTAGGCTTTGATTCATTTAGAATAACAAATAAAGCATCAGCAAGAAATCCAAAGACAAGATGATTTCAGAAAAGAGAACGCAAGATCTGTCTTAAGACCTAGAGAACTGCCTACCACCTACATAGGCAGCTGCCTTCTAAGGTCTTGAAACCTCGTAAGTGGTTTCTCATAAGGCTTTAAATAGATAATAGCTTCATGAGCAAACTTACAATTGATTTTAAAGGAGTTTGATGGTAGCATGTTGCTAAGCTAACAGCACAATACTCTAATAAGCATAAAATACACAAATATTGAGTGAAACAATTATACTGAGCAGTTTCCTAGATGGCTTTTAATTTTCATTGAAAAATAATGAAAGGTTGTCAATATTCACTTGTCTTTTGAAAATGTGGGAAAAGCATATTTGAGAGACTGCAGTAGAGAGGACAGGTGAAGCTTGCTTTCCCTAATAAAATATTCCTCACACATGCAGTGTTTTCATAGAGAGGCTATATCAACAACAATCTCCCTTCCAGAGATTTCTTTTCCTTTAAGCATCACCACAGCTGCCAATCACAAGGCAGTCTGGTTTCAGCTGTCCTCATGCATGAGATTCTGTTTGAGTTGAACCAGACTCTCAGCCCCGTTCTGCTCTTCATCTCTGAGGAAGTGTGGGATGAGATGAAAGACGATTTGATTTGAATTGATATTCGGAGTGCTGCACATGAACCATGTCTCGCATCATGTCCTGCATTTACCCTTATTAGTTTTAATTCATTCCATTTCTTTTAATGTCAGAGGTCTATATGCACATAATATATTGGAATATACAATCAGATATGCACATAATGTACAACACTATGATGATAGTTATGAGATGTTCAATTTAGAACTTGCCTTTATTTTAAAGTGAATTTTTAAAGTACATACTGTTTTAATGTCTTTGAATTTTAATGAAGATTTAGGATAAAATCTTGTTCTGAGGAGAAAATTATGTTAAGAAATCGCTTTGTATGTCTAAGTACACTTTAGATAGAAAAAACTAACTGTTCAGAACTTCTTCAAAGCTCGTGTAGAATGGTTACATAGCAAAGCTTTGAAAATTAAACCAAATAAGTTGGTTTGATCTAGTTCTTGGCACTAACAGATCTAGTCCATTACCTTATGGCTGTTCATTACTGTTTCTTTTATTATAAGGGGCTTGATATTATTGTTATTTTGTTGTTGTAAGTGTGTGTGTGTGTGTGTGTTTGTGTCTCTTTGCAGTACATGAGCAATGTGGACTCATTGTGTAAAGCATGCGGGGAGGTGGATCTGCCCTCTGAGCTACAGGACCTAGAGGATGCCATCCACCATCACCAAGGCCTGTATGAGCAGATCACCGCTGCCTACTCTGAGGTACTGAGCCGTGTCTCTCAAAATCACTAAATTGGCAGGCACTTTTGAAAAACCATTTAAGGGTACTGATCCCAAAGTAACTGGTACTTGCACATTATAGCAATTACAGGCACGTCTAAAGCGGCAATTTCAGCTAATTATTTTTATTATAAAACGCAGTGCTATGAAGAGTTACAATGCATATAACAACTTCATTTAGTCTATTAGGTTTTTGCAATTGTTTTCTCATCATTGTCCCGCTCTTTCCCAGGTGAGCCAAGATGGAAAAGCCTTATTGGACAAACTTCAGCGCCCCTTGACCCCTGGCAGCACTGATTCGCTGACGGCTTCTGCCAATTACTCCAAAGCAGTGCACCATGTTTTGGACATCATCCATGAGGTTCTGCATCACCAGAGGCAGCTGGAGAACATCTGGCAGCACCGTAAGGTCCGGCTGCACCAACGTCTGCAGCTGTGTGTATTCCAGCAAGACGTTCAGCAGGTAAAACACACACACACACATATTCATTCACCTGAAAATACCCCAAGTGTGGTAACGAGAACTGCACGTGGCATTTCATAATACCCTTGAGGGACATTTAAAAAGCATCAAGATGATACAATGGGATGGAAGGATGTGAGAGGGAGACACAAAGGAAAGGAAGTAGAGTCTGCATGAATAGCTGAAGGGACTCCATAGTCAACTGAGCCGTGTTACCAAAGAAACTGATGTAATTTTAGTTGTCCCTAACATAACATTTTAGTAGTCAATATTAGTGAGATTTCCTGATTTTTTTATACTAATTTTGATACACAACAAAACTATTTTTGTCAAATAATTTTTATTATAATTTTGGTAATACTTACAAAGTGATTTTTATAAATAAATGAAATACAATGGCATATAGCTTTCAAATGAAAAAATAAAGACTTTCCATGTTCCATTTTTCAATGAATTTGAAAAATAATTCAAATCTCAAATAATAAAAATAAACTTTAAAATAATATAAAAATGTTTAAATAAAAATAATTTGACTAATATAATAAAAAATAATATATATATATATATATGTATATGTATATATGTATATGTATATGTATATATATGTATATATATATATATATATATATATATATATATATATAATTGATTTAAAAATACAAAATATTAATATTTTCTGTCTTTTATTTTTGTTTGAAATATTTCTGTTTGACTAATATTAATGATGTAATATGGCACATAATTTGACCATTTGTGTCCTTTGTAAACACTATTTTTTTTTTTTTTTTTTTAACTACCGATAGTGAAGGGAGACTGGTATAGTTACTTTTTTTTTCAGTGTTGATTTGGTACTAAAGTACCAGTACTTTTTATACACCTTAGTGTACTGCAGTGTGCGGACATCTTTTGTTTTCTTTTTGGAGATTTCCACATTCATACTTCTGGGCAGGCTTTAGTTTAGCATGTAATTACGGTTACCACTGCCTCTTTAATACAGTAGAGAAAACATTACCGCAACATCTTGCCTTAACTTCTCTGGGATTATAATTGTTTACGCACAAACAGAAATAGTCACACATAATTTAAAGTCAAGGATAAGCCGCTGCCATAGCATTATACTAGGCATCTCTCTATTGTACATAGTGTTCAGAGGTTCAGGGCCAGTTTATTGGTGCAGAGATTGTGGTTTTCTGCAGCGAGGTCTTCGACCGAGAGAATGCAGAATGGCTAATTCTGTGGCTGAGGGAAAGTGTTGCCATGGAAACCACTATTCAGGTGCTGGGGATGCGATGAACGGCAGAGAGGGAGAGCTACACTTTGAACGACACCTTTATGCATATTTTTTTCTGTCTTGGACCCTGCAGTATTACCTGTCATGGTACCTTGATTTGACTCCCATTATCTGACAGGACACATTCTCACCTAGAGAAGGACTGGAAAGCTCTGCTGCTGTCTTACATATTGATTTAATTTTTTTCCTCTTGTGTGCATTGTGTGTGAGTAGGTTCTTGACTGGATTGAGAACCACGGTGAGGCGTTTCTCAGCAAACACACAGGAGTGGGGAAATCTCTACATCGCGCTCGAGCCCTGCAGAAACGCCATGAAGACTTTGAGGAAGTTGCTCAGGTTCGCCACTCTAAAATCTCCCCTTTAATTCAAGTTTTATTTGATCGCGCTTTTCTGTATTCTGCCAATTAAGTCTAAAGCACAGCTAATAAGGAGTTACTAAACATAATATAACATGCAAGGTCTTTCCCAACTATCCATTTTTAACAGTGCTGGATAGATTACTTACAAATTATAGCAAGTTATTAATTACAAATTATGGGATGTAAATTGTAGTTAGTAAGATTACACATTTTAGGTAATGCATTCTGACTACTTTTTAGATCACTCTTAGATTACTTTTTCAAAACTCGTTTATCACAGTTTTGAAAAGGAATATTTTGTTGATTATAAAAATACAAAGAGAAGGAAAATATATTCTATCCTTTGTTAGAGTAGAGTGCAACATAGAGTGCATTAAACATCATGGTTTTTGAGGTTTGTGAAGGAACTGCAGGGTTTTGCGAATTGTTTAAACTAGTTAAATTAAATCATAAAAGTGCATCTTAAAGAAAAAATAAATACTTTCAATATAAAAACAACATTTAAACATTAAAAGTATAAATATTTAGTTTGTGTACCTGCATGTCAATGTGACCATTAACCAACATCAGAGAACTGTGAAAATAAATGATTGAAATATTAACTTAAATTCTCAAGGGGATTCAAGTAAATATTTAGGTCAAAATAATGTATGAATAATTTGTTATCATGTAATCCATATAAAGTAATTATAATATTACTGTAAGCATTTTAAAATGTAATATAATCTAATTAAATGTACTTAATTTTTGGAATCTGATTAAAGGGATAGTTCACCCAAAAATGAAAATGTTGTCATCTACTCACCCTCATGTCGTTCCAAACCTTTGAGTTTCTTTCTTATGTTGAACACAAAATAAGATATTTTGAAGAGTTTTGAAGAACCAAACAGTTGTTGGTCCCCATTGACTTCCATAATAGGGAAAGAAATACTATGGAAGTCAATGGGGACCATCAGCTGTTTGATTACCATCATTCTTCAAAACATCTTCTTTTGTGTTCAACAGAAGAAAGAAACTCACACATGTTTGGAACAACATGAGGGTGAGTAGATGATGACAAAATGTTCATTTTTGGGTGAACTATCCCTTTATGTAATCCATTTAACATGAAATTAGTTATAACTGATCACTGCTAGTAGACTAGTCCATGGTTTATTTTTAACTTTATGTAAATTATTTTATTTATAACATTCAGTCATGTTGACTAGTGGCAGAACTAATGGACTAGTCAGTGCCAAAATGCATTTAAGCTAAATATTATTACCGGTTAACATGAACATCATAATCATAGTCCATATATGTCTCCTCTATATCAGAATACATACACAAATGCTGATAAACTGCTTGAAGCTGCAGAGCAATTGGCCCAGACAGGCGAGTGTGACCCGGAGGAGATCTATCAGGCCGCCCATCAGCTGGAGGACCGGATCCAGGACTTTGTAAGGCGTGTAGAGCAGCGAAAAGTCTTGCTGGACATGTCAGTAGCTTTCCACACCCATGTTAAGGAGGTAAGAACTAGGGATGGTTGAGTAGTTTCATCTAAATTTACAAAATAGTAACTTGAATGTTTTTTGCATTTATGCAAAAAAGGGTTGAATAAAAAATGCAACCTCTCGGGACAGTTTCAGCATATGTTAAACTGTCAGCTTGTTAAAATCCTCTCAGGAAAGTTAAACTCTTTGTCTTCAAATTCATGTCTTTAAAGCACCTCTGGAGAGCATCTCCCCAACAATCATCAAAGCACTGCTTTTGTAACAAATTCACCACCTTCAACAATAAACTTCAAAACAGTTCGCCTGAGGCCTCAGATCGCCTGCTCTGAGCAATGTTCCTGGTTTTATGCATAATGTGGAGGTTTTTTTGTAACTACTGTGATTTTTGTGCCTTAAAATGATGAAGATATTTAGCATGCTTATTTATTTATTTATTATCTTTTGTGTGCACCATGAGAATGTAAAGTAAAAAAATTGTTTTAGTTGGTCATTCGACCCAGTTATGAAAGCGTGTAGTTTTACACATTTGCACCAGAACCAGATACATTAACACTCAATATCAGATCAGAAATTAGAAACTAAATTAAGTATGAGATGAATGTGCAAAATTAATGTGCAATTTAAATAATAATATAGAGCTCTCTGAGCAAAGTAAAAAGTGATTAATGCCTGTGTCTTTTGTGCATAGCTGTGGACGTGGCTGGAGGAGTTGCAGAAGGAATTGTTGGACGATGTGTATGCCGAGTCGGTGGAGGCCGTTCAGGACCTGATCAAGCGTTTTGGGCAGCAGCAGCAGACCACACTGCAATTCACTGTGAATGTCATCAAAGAGGGAGAAGATCTCATTCAACAACTCAGGTGCACAATCTTCTCATCTGTCCTTCCCTTTCATGTCTCCTCCTGCAACAAATCATTTAATGTTTTGTTGTGGACGTCAAGTTTGATTCCATTGAAGTGTGGTTTGTTACATTAGTGTGAAAGCCATCTTTTGAAATCTTACACACACCAAGGAGCAAACTAGGAGTTTTAAGTTTGCAGTCTAAGCCTAGAGTGAAAGACTGGGTTCCACCAAATAATACACAGACGATAAACAGACTTATCTTCAGCGGTTCCTCACAAACAACAGAACCAGTGTAGTCCTACTTAGGCCTTTCGCAATAATCAATATATACTTTTCTACTTGTTACTTTGCACTTTTTGTTAGAAAATGTTTATTTACTAAATGTTTATTCTAGTTTTTTAAGGTATCTAATATTTTAATACTTAATTTCCATGATCTAAATATTCTTAAAAATGTAAAGTTTGTTGTCATTTGAAAGTGTGTAGGCCTTCTTGCATTATTATGCTGTTACATTATGAATATATATTCAGTGGCATAAAATGGTCATTAAAATGACAATAATATCGCTTATCGCAATTATTTCTGGGGCAATATATCGCACAACAGAAAGTTGTTATCGTGACAGGCCTAGTCCTACTTACGAGCAAATAACTCTTATGAACTACTTATTTTTAGTGAATCAGTCCAAGATGCTTAGATATGTGATGAGCGCATGTTTGATTCAGACTAACAACTCATTCATTGAATCGTTCAAAGTGATTCTTCACTGAGACATTGCCCATTTTATGATGTCTTAATCAATATGAATCAATGTATTCCTGATGCACAAAAGGACTTTAATTGTCAATATTAAAGATACACATTTGGGAAATATTTTTGCTCTCTTCGGTTTAAAAAATTACAAAATATTACCATAAAGTAGCATTTTTTGGTTTAGTATAATTGTATATATTTAGCACCAATTACTCTTCAAGTACTAGAAGAATCTTTAAAGGGGACATCAGATGCCCATTTTCCACAAGTTGGTATGATTCTTTAGGGTCTTAATGAAAAGTCTATAACATACTTTGGTTAAAATTTCTCAGTGGTAGTGTAAAACACCCTTTTTACCTTATCAAAAACCCATTTCGGCGTATGTCCCTTTAAATGCTAATGAGCTCTGCTCACCCCACCCCTCCCTTCCATGGGGTGACGAGCTGTTCTCACGAGACTGTGAACTTTAGCCGTGGAACTTGCTAACTAGCACATTATTAGGAAAGGTGATTTGCAAAGATTCATTAAAAAAAACCTTATACTCTCTTCTTCTGTAGTTGAAGCTGGATCACAAATGATTCGCGCAAACATAAACACATTTAGGTAGATCGAAGATTGGCTCATTCCCTTTAAAAACAAAAGTAATCCACTGCGTCTTCAGCCGCTCAGATGTCGGGAGTAAATAACGACTGCTATGCTCATTATTACATCCAACAACAAAACACCTCAATCGCTTAGGAGACATTCTTGTCTACTTCTGCTCTGGCATCGAAATAGTGGCAGACTGTTGACAGCTCACTCAGGGCAGGTCTATGTTGAAACACCAGTGTCCGTCTACAGTCGTGGGACCGGCCTGGGCCTGTGTGACGTCACTCTTTCAAGAATCTGTGAACGGCTTTATCAGATTTTTTTAAAAAGCACTGGGTGGATTTTTATCATTATAGGGTGGTTGTGTACACACACTGCCAACACACATTTGTTCAAACACCATGTAAAAGTGAATTTTGCATCTGATGTCCCCTTTAATAGAATTCTCAAGTGGAATCGAATTTGTACGTGAGCAAACCATTAGTCATCCTCACTTGACCAAACCTTTGGATGGTTCAAGCACTCATTTGGCCCCATCTGTCATCATCTACTTTGCATTTGGAATACTGTACTCTCTTTACTTTACTGTAACTTGGTGAGTGACTGTGCAGCTGTAAAGTTGCATCATTTGGCTGAGACGTGATGCCCAGTGCTAGTGCTGACAGTTGGTCACATGTATAATCTGCATGTGGGAAGAGCTGCAGCAGCAGAGGAGCGTGAAGGCTGAGATTCAGTAAAGCTGGATGCTTCAACAGAAAGTTAAGCAGGCGAAGGAGAGAGCACCAGAGGCTGTTTGGAGTGGAGTCTCTCAGCCCCCTCAGGGCAAACTCACTGCTCTGCTTCCAGCTCCTCTCACGTGTTCAGCTCTGGCACATTTCATCAGTACAGCTCTGAATCCCTGACTACCAGCACTACTGCAGTGGGCTGCACAATACTGCAAAATAACAAGATATTCAGGGAATGAGGAATGGTTTGATGCATCTCAAATGACTTATTTTCATTACATAATGACAGTAATTTTATAATAATGGGTTTAGAGTTTTGAGGAAACATATTTGCAAGAAATTAAGAAATTAAATTAAGTCATATGCTGATAAATTAACAATTTTGTGTGATATTTGTATGTGTGATTAATTGAAATTCATTCAACTTATCAGCATATCACTTAATTAGATTTAGGGTGTATTCACACCAGGAAAGTCTGCTAGTTCACTTGCTTTGGTCCGGACCAAATACAATGTTGATGTTTTTTTTGTTTGGTGCGGGTCGCTTTCATACTGCCCTTTTTGCAATTGAACCAGAAACTGTAAACAAAACCACACGTGTGCTTAAGGTCATCCATTCATTGGTTCATCCATTCAACCGTACCAGAGTTTGTTTGGAAGCAGACCGAGACCACCTCTTCAGCTGGGTCTCGGTACCGTTGTTTGGTGCGCACCCGAGTGCAATTGCTGTATTCACACCTTCCCAAAAGATCTGCACCAAGGGGAGCAACTAACTTGAGTTCGATTCAATCAATCCAAACAAGACAGGTGTGAATACACCCTTAGTTTCATTAGTTGATCCACATGTACCAGTTATTAGAATATTAATTTATAATTTTAAAAATATTTTTAAATATAATGTATAATAATAATTTATTAATTGTATTATATATATTTTTTATAATATTATGTAATATAATTTGTAGTAATAATAGTAGTTTATATGAATTATACATTTAATTTTAGATAGAAAATAATATAGGAATATATATAAAATATGATGTTTAACTTTTAAAATAAACCTGTAAATGTTGATAACTGGCTAATTGCAATTAATTTTATATATTATGTTTATGTTTGTGTTTTGTTTTATATATGAAATTATATTATAACATTTATTTTATACAATTACCTTTTCAATTCTCCTCCTCCTCCACTTGCAAATTGCTCTCTCTACACATGTGATTTTGAGGATGGCTATCCCTCCATGTGTACTGTCTCTCTCTCGCTCTGCTAGTCTCTCTTTCTCTAGTGTCTTACATAATCCTGCTTTCATAACCACCCAGTTAATTATGCAGAGGTAATACTTAAACCCCAAGAGCCCAGAGGTACAAACAGAAAGGTCCCAGCACACACCAACACACAGAATGCCCACACCGCAGAGACATTACGCACTTACACAAGCTCTCCAACTCACACACCAGAGCAATCGGGATCTCAGCATCACACTCAGTTACTCACATTACAGACGTAAGACTGTCATCATAGTATTTGTGTCTAATCTAATCTGAAAACCCTGCTTGTTTTGCAGTTGTAAATTGGTGATGAAAGTGTTAATTATTCTGTTATTCCGTATGAAGTCCACTCAGTCACGCAAGCCTTGCAGTATGATAAAAGCACATCACCATGGGAACAGACTTTCCGCAGCGATCCAGCATTGAAGCATCAATTAAAGCAAGGGCCTTTATTACCCCGATAACTATGATTTTACTTTATTACGCCATTTGTTTTTAATAAAGTTTAATCAGAGTTAACCCGCTTGTATCCTTTGAGACGGGATGAAAGGACTCTTCCGTCTTTTTCTATCCCTTACAGACTAATTTGAAACTGTTGCTTCCTCGTATCCCCCCCCACCCTCACCCTCTTGTACAATTATTACTAAAGCTGTCCCTGATAATTACCCTTTTTAATGAAAAGAGGATAATGTTGCATATTTTACATATTATCTTTCCAATGGGCTTGTAATCCTCTCTCCCATTCACAGATAATGCTTTTAGGACCATATAATTTCAATTTTTTAATGAATTTTTAATCTCATTAGTGCTGGCTTTTTTTTTTTATTATTACATTTAAATTTCAAGCTTGAAGTCACATCCGCTTTCGTGCCCTAATATTTGTCGGTTTTCGTTAGTTTTAGGTTCAATATTCTGCTTATCATTTACTTATATCCCACAGAGTTTAGAGCTGCACAATGAAACAAAAGTTTGCTTTTCAAACCCCATTAGCCCCTTTTCCACCAGCAATGCAGAAGTGTTGTTTTCTCTGTCTAAAATAAAACTATTTTGATTAACTGGTTTTATCTAAATTAATATCTATGAATTTTGTTATGTATTTACATCAAAAGCAGATTTTGATGGGAAAAAGATGTTGAATCAAATTACTTTAGATGATAAAATAGAATCTCAAATAGCAAATTGATTGTGGATGTGACAAAAAATAAGCATTTGCATTTGTTTAATTTACAATCTATTTGCCATTTTGAGAACTTTTCTTTTTTGTGAATCAGCAAAACAGATTCATGAAACAGTATTAATGCTAGATAACAGTTTGAATCGTTGTACTGACTGTCTTCCTCAAAAAACTGCAAGTCATTTTCGATCAGAGCTGCATAATGAAACAGAAGTTTACATAGCAACTTTTTCTCTGTCCATCTAAAATGTTTTTATTTACAAATATTATCTGAATTGGTAGCTATGAATTTTGCCTGTGTAAACAAAGTACAAATAGAGAAAACAGCACAAATTTCTCAAATTCCATAAGACTTGGGCTTGAAAATTCCCAACATTTATTACAGCTTTGACTTTCCCAACGGACATTATTGTAAGAAGTAAATGTGTTTCTTCCTGTATCTCTTGCACACACCAGAACAAATTTACATTTGCTGTAACGGCTCTTGCACTGTCTTTCCTGCAGAGACTCGGCCATCTCCAGCAATAAGACCCCTCACAACAGCTCCATCAACCACATCGAGAGCGTCCTGCAGCAGCTGGATGAGGCTCAGGCTCAGATGGAGGAGCTCTTTCAGGAGCGGAAGATCAAACTGGAGCTTTTCCTTCAGCTCAGGATCTTTGAGAGGGATGCCATTGATGTGAGTTCACTGTATACTTGATCAAGTGTCTGTGGGGGGGGGACAGTGTGTGTTTTAAAGAAATAATTCACTGAGAAATTTCAATTCCGTCATCATTTACTCACCCTCATGTCATTCCAAGCTCACATGATTTTGTTTTGAGGATACTCAAATCCACTCAAATTCATTTTCATTTTATTGGAAATAGCGGCCAGTACTTTTCTGTTCCACAGAAGAAGTTGTCTTACAGGTATGGAAATAATGAGAGTAAATAATGACAAAATCCTCATTTTGAGTGGACTGTTCCTTAAACTAGGGCAATATTCTCATCAGCACACAGTTTGCGACTCCCTGATGTCTAATATGATTTACTAACAATTAATAAGCAGCAGTCTTCAAGGATGATCTGCACCCAAAAGTAATTACTCTCTTTCTCCAGTTTGCACGCTTACAGAAACACACACTCAGAGAGAGTTTATAAAGTGATGGAGGAAGTTACACACATTGCCCTAAACATAAGAGCAAGTCAGGAAAAGGTCACTTTGTTTCTTGTCCTGGGTGATCTCTCATTAGTAATGGCATCTGTGACTCTCAGACTGCACTCATATGTTCTATCTTATTTTTCAGATTATCTCAGATCTGGACTCATGGAATGAGGAGCTGTCACAGCAGAGGAATGATTTCGACACAGAGGACCTGACGCTGGCCGAACAGAGACTGCAGCACCACGCTGATAAAGCCCTGACCATGAACAACCTCGCCTTCCACGTCATCCACCAGGGCCAGGAACTGCTGCAGTACGTCAACGAGGTGCAGGCGTCTGGTGAGTCAAACGTGCCTATATGAGCTTTTCAGTATATATACATAATAGTTACTTTCACTTTGAGTTTGGGGTTAATACTTTTATTCAGCAAGGATGGATAACATTAATCGAAAGTGACATTTGTAATGTTACAAAACATTTGAATTTCATATAAATGCTGTTCTTTTAAACTTTATATTCAATAAAGAATCCTGAAAGAATTTTTTCCCCACAAAATATTAAGCAGCACAACTGTTTTTAACATTGATATTAATAAGAAATGTTACTTGTGCACCAAATCAGCATATTAGAAGGATTTTATATTTCTGAAGGATTATGTGACACTGAAGACTGAAGTAATTACAGCTAACAAATCAGCTTTACCATCAAATGAATAAATTACCTTTGAAAATATTTTAACATTAAAAACTGTTCTTTTATTTTGTAATAGTATTTTGCAATATTACTTTTTTTTCTGTTTATTTTCATCTGATAAATCCAGCCTTGGTGAACAACTTACATTCTCAATTAAGAGTGTTGTTTTTGTTCATCGTTTTAACCCTACTCTCAGTTAATGAGTCAGATAAGTATTGAGAAGCCCAAATAAAAGCATTGTGTTGAGGTACAAATAGAGAAATTATTGATCAAGGTTCAGATAGAGAAAACTGAACTAATATATACCACAATAATACATCAATTTTATACATCATCTGAAAGCTGAATAAATAAGCTTTCCATTGATGTATGGTTTGTTATGATAGGACAATATTTGGCCGAGATACAACTATTTAAATATCTGGAATCTGAGGGTGCAAAAAAAATCAAAATATTGAGAAAATCGCCTTTAAAATTGTCCAAATGAAGTCCTTAGCAATGCATATTACTAATCAAAAATTAAGTTTTGATATATTTATGGTAGGAAATTTACAATATATCTTCATGGGAACATGATCTTTACTTAACATCCTAATGATTTTTGGCATAAAAGAAAATTATTGCTATTGCTACAAATATACCCCAGCGACTTAAGACAGGTTTTGTGGTCCAGGGTCACATGTATTTATATAGAAGTCCTACAGTTTAGACCAGTACTCACCTACTTTAAAACATTGTCCTCAGCAAGTGCTCAGATCTTTGAGCTTATACTAGCATAAAGGAGACATCTCACATAAGGCCACAGAGCTGTGGGGCAGTATGCATATGTATTAGGTTAAGTAAGGTTATATTTCCGACTGAGCTTGTTCACTGAATTCAGTCTCTGCACAGACATGAGGACTGAGTGGGTGTTTGGACCGGTGTCTGGGGCAGATTGGAGATGTAGATGTTGGATTGTAATCTTGCTCTCACTGTCATAGGAAATGACAGTTACGACGTCATCTGTAGCACTTCAGTCCTAAAAAAAGAGTTTGCATTCCAGCAGTTTCATGATTGTTAGTGAATAACATGAGAGCTGAGAATGTGGCATTTCTTCATGTTTTCCAGGTGTCGAGTTGCTGTGTGACCGTGATGTGGACATGGCCACCCGTGTACAGGATCTCCTGGAGTTTCTACATGAGAAACAACAAGAGCTGGACGTGGCCGCAGAGCAGCACCGCAGACACCTGGAGCAGTGTGTGCAACTGCGCCACCTACAGGCTGAAGTCAAACAGGTAATGCACAGGCTATGTTCAGAAAGGAAGCTTACTACATACTCCTCAATATATACTTTATTCATGGTTTATAACAATTTGTGTCGATTTGTTTGTTAATCTCTTCACTTGTTGCAGGTTCTGGGTTGGATCCGTAATGGTGAGTCAATGCTGAATGCAGGTCTGATTACGGCCAGTTCACTTCAAGAAGCTGAGCAGCTGCAGAGAGAGCATGAGCAGTTCCAGCATGCTATCGAGGTCAGTGATCCTCATATTTTGGT
>CM041793.1:31708419-31785919 GCA_023376895.1 Aspiorhynchus laticeps
GGTGGAGGAGTGCAGGAGCGGCGGCTGGAAAGCATTCAGTGAGCCAGTGGAGGTCGGTTGTCGGGGCTTTGCTGGACACTCGTTGCTCCGAACACTCAAACTCCTTGGAGTTAAAGGTCAACTGTGCAGACGAGCCATAAAGAACATCTCTGAGGCTGCCGAAAAAGCCTCACGATGGCTGTGGATCCGGAGGGGGGAACCGTGGAGTAGCATGCCACTTGGACACAGGCCGGGGACTGATCACCCCCGGCAGGGTCGCCCGGGCGAGGGTGTCTGTTGATTAAAGACCCGAAACACCCGATGACCTCGGGATCATCACTGATGACGTGTCCAAGTAGCACCAGACGGTGTATGTTAGAACCATATATATATATATATATATATACAGTATATATATACACACATACACACACACACACACATATATATATATATATATATATATATATACACACTTATACATACATATACGTACAAAAAAATATACGTATAAAAAAAATATATAAAAATAAAAAATAATAATATAAAAATGGATAAAGTGGCATAAGGCACATGGTAGATAGTGCAAACCAGTGAGATAAACAAACAAACAAACAGTGCAGAATATAAGTGGTGTAGTGCAAAGAGCTTATCAAGACTGTTCTATTTAAAGTGACAAAGAGTTCAGTGGTGCGTGGGGTAAGAGAGGGGAGGGGGGGCAAGGACGGGAGGGAGTTCAGCTTCCTGACAGCCTGGTGGATGAAGCTGTCTTTCAGTCTGTTGGTCCTGGCTTGGAGACTCCGCAGTCTCCTCCCTGATGGTAGCAGACTGAACAAGTTGTGTGTCGGGTGGGTGGGATCACCTGCAATGCAGAGGGCTTTGCGGGTGAGACGGGTGCTGTAAATGTCCTGAAGGGAGGGGAGAGAGACACCAACGATCTTCTCAGCTGCTCTCACTATCCGTTGAAGGGACTTGCGGCAGGACGCGTTGCAGGCGCCATACCACACAGTGATGCAGCTAGTCAGAATGCTCTCGATGGTGCCTCTGTAGAAGCTGCACATGATGGGGGCCGGGGCTCTGGCTCTTCTTAGTTTGCGGAGGAAGTAGAGGCGCTGTTGTGCTTTCTTGGCTAGTGCTGCAGTGTTGTTGGTCCAGGAGAGGTCCTCTGTGATGTGTACACCCAGGAACTTGGTGCTGCTCACTCTCTCCACGGTCGCACCATTGATGGTCAGAGGAGCATGCAGAGAGTGCACTCTCCTGAAGTCAACGACAATCTCCTTCGTCTTCTCCACATTCAGAGAGAGATTGTTGTCACTGCACCACCCGGCCAGGCGGCTCACCTCGCTCCTGTAGTTTGTCTCATCTCTGTTGCTGATGAGACCCACCACAGTCGTGTCATCCGCAAATTTAATGAAGAGGTTGGAGTTGTGTGACGGTGTGCAGTCGTGGGTCAGCAGAGTGAAGAGGAGGGGGCTCAGCACACATCCTTGGGGGGCCCCTGTGTTCAGTGTGATGGTGCTGGATGTGTTACTGCCGACCCGTACTGCCTGAGGTCTCCCGGTCAGGAAGTCCAACAGCCAGTTGCACAGAGAGGTGTTGAGCCCCAGCTGGACCAGTTTATGAATGAGCTGTTGAGGGATGATTGTGTTGAATGCTGAACTGAAGTCTATGAACAGCAATCTGACATACGTGTCCGTTTTGTCCAGGTGTGTGAGGGCTGGGTGGAGGGCAGTGGCGATGGCATCATCGGTCGAGCGATTGGACCTATATGCAAACTGGAAGGGGTCCAGGGAGGGGGGAGGACAGACTTGATGTGTTGCATGACTAGCCGTTCAAAGCACTTCATGAGAATAGGAGTGAGTGCTACTGGACGGTAGTCATTGAAGCAGGATGGAGATGACTTCTTCGGGACTGGAATGATGGTGGTAGCTTCGAAGCATGTGGGGACAACAGCCTGGCTTAGTGAGATGTTGAAAATGTCTGTGAAGACATCAGTGAGTTCCACTGCACAGTCTCTCAGTACACGCCCAGGAATGTTGTCAGGACCCGGAGCTTTGCGTGCATTGATCCTGCTGAGGGATCTCCTCACGCTGTCCGGGGACAGCGTCATCACCTGGTCGCCGGGAGGAGGTGGAGTCTTCTGTGCAGTGGTGCTGTTTTGTGCCTCAAAGCGAGCAAAGAAGGCATTCAGCTCGTTCAGCAGGGGGATGGTGCTGTCACAGGTCTGTGGTGGGGGCTTGTAGTCCGTAATGGTCTGAATCCCCTGCCACAGGCTCCGAGTGTCTCTGCTGTCGCTGAAACGATGGGCTATCCTCCTGGAGTATTGTCTCTTGGCCTCTCTGATGCCATGGGATAGGTTAGCCCTAGCTGTCTTCAGGCCCTCCTCATCTCCAGCTCTAAAGGCAGCGTTCCGAGCCTTCAGAAGTCTGTAGACCTCCCCTGTCAGCCACGGCTTCTGGTTGGCCCGGACAGTGATAGTCTTTGTGACTGTTACATCATCAATACACTTGGTGATGTAGGCAGTGACAGTCTCTGTGTACACTTGGAGGTCTGTGGTGTTGTTGTATGTGGCAGCCTGCTTAAACATATTCCAGTCAGTGGTGTCGAAACAGTCTTGAAGTGCCTCTGACGACCCTTCCGGCCACACTTGTATCTGTTTGTGTATTGGTTTGATGACTTTAACGAGCGGTCTGTATGCAGGCATTAGCATGACAGTGATGTGGTCTGAGGCTCCGAGGTGGGGGAGGGCCTTGTAAGCTCCTCTCTGGGTGGTGTAAACAAAGTCCTGCTGGTTTCTGTTCATACAACATCAGTCAATGGAGCCCAGTTTTCAGAAGCTTCAAAGTTTCAAGTTTTACTCTGTTTAAATGTTTTCCATGTAGTCGTGTATTACAAAAATAGTGTTTGTAATTTTTAGTGTGCCACCCCATTAAAAATAGTTAAAAAACACCCCATTTTAGTGTTCCACCCCCCCCCCCACCCCATTTTAGTGTGCCACCCCCCCCCCCCCGTGCCACCCCATTAAAAAAATCCTAGAATCGCCCCTGTCTCAGATGCTCTTACTACCATTCTCTTACTCGGTCATAGTTTTTGGCTCATTACAAATCGACTCATGTTCGGAAAAAATATTTCTTGGTTCAGTAAAATAATCATTCATAGGACTGCTCGGACTGTTGACTTCGAATCATTCTGAATGATTCAGTAGTGATGGGAAGATTGGATCATTTTACTGACTCATTCAGGTCATTGCTTTCATTTTAATTTTCAACAGCCAAATTCCCTGAACAAGTTCACCTACGCGATCTTCACCAACTTAGGACATCAACAAATGCAGCCAAAGATCATTTATGAGGAACAGAATTACCTTCTGAGGCTTTCGTTCATTAGTCACGTGAAATACGCAATGCACGCTTAGTTTATAAATCGTTTACGAATCAGACATTGCTCGTTACGACACGTGGATCTGTCAATGGTGTGAGTGCTTACATTTGTAACAGCATATCACGCAACATCACAAAAACAAACTTTACAGTTTCCATCTCGTTTTTTTTATGTGAAAAAAATTCAGGTTGGGTCACGGGTTTGTGAATGAGCGCTAAGCTTCGGGAGGTCAGGCGGCATTCCTTATCCGGCCTAAATCTTGAGAGGAAGGCTTGATTAGAAGGGCACAGAGAAAGTAGTAGAAAGAGTCAGATGTGTAACGTTAGTCAGAGTAATGGCTAGAAACTCATCCTAAATGTTCAGCTTTTGAGAATACAAGTGGTTTACTAACTCTTTTTGGCTATTTTTTTTTTAAAATTAACACCCCCAAAAAAGGGATCAGGGCAGCTGCTGGTTGTGTTATTCTTTCATTGCTATTTATTTTATTTAAACAATGTTTCTGAAAGCCTTCATTGAGTATAAATAAGCCTACACTTCCTGTAAGTGGTGTGAGGCCACGACTTCACTTGTGGACATGCCTAATTGTCTTTAGGAACAATTACTGCATTAATGAGTGAGGATTGAGATATGGGGTCTGGTGAATATCTGTACCTAATCCTGGCATGACTTGGATTTATTAACTCTGTTTGTCTTGGCTGTTGAGTTTCTTCAGGTCAAGGAATCATCCAAAAGATTAGCTGAAACCGGTCATGAGAGACCATGAGAGATTTGTTAATTTAATACCACCACCAAAATCATGTACAATAAATCATCTGATGTAAGACATTGCAATGAGCATTACACGGTTGTTGTTTTTTTTTTTTATTATGGCCTGTCACCTTGTGCCAGCCTATTGTTGTCATCGAGAAAGCACTTCTAGCTGTTTGCTTGGCACAGCCGTTGTGTTGATAGTTTAGACACCTCATCATATCAAAGGGGAAACCCAGCGGCTCAGGCTTCAACTTTGGACGTGGTTCTAAATTCCATTACATGACCCTCAGTTACTGATCTCTCATACTGATTTAGTACTGCTCGGCCTACCTTAAAGGTATAAAACAGTCTTTATTCAATTCATTTGCAGCATACTTTATTTGTATGAAAAAAGTGTACTGGCATTTTTAAAGCTATATTTAAATGCATACATATGCAAACGTTATTAGAGCAGATGTCACTAGAAAGACATCACTATTATTTAATATAACCTGGGCTTTTTTGTTGATTTTACAAAGTATAACCAATAAATGACTGATTCTATACAATTTTGTCTGAATAAATTTTTTAAAATAATAATAAAATAAAATAAGTTGTTTTATCTTCTACAAGCGAATTTAGGCATCAAAACATAATTTTCAGTAAAAAGTGGATATTAATTTTGAGTTTTAACTCTTTTTAGTGTTTTTAAAAATTGTATTTAAGTGAACATTAAATGATTGCAAAGATAATCTAAATGTAAAAATAGGGTGTGTAAGCATGCATAATTAAATATCTAATAATATCAACGATATACTGATAAATAAAAAGAAAATCCTGAATTTTAGTGGATAACCGTCATAATACTGATATATCACTCTTTCAACATGCTGGATTTTCTGACTCTGTGTATGTGCAAAACATTGCATTGTAAGGGAGAGGTATTGGTCTAAGAGCTTTGTGCATTTATTTTCAGCAAACTAAAGTAAATAACTGTTGGATTAAACAGTTGGACTCTGAACTGGAATCTTAGTAGTGCTGTGTTATATTGAGGATAATCCATGTTTTCCTTGTGCTCCGTTCAGTTTTGGAATCTGTAAATGACTGACCCATTTGTTTTGAGACAAAGCTTTAGGAATTTGGCTCCTTACGATATACCAATGTCTGTACCAGTAATCTCAGAGAGAGTCTGGTGCTACAAAACCCTTGTCCAGACTCTTGTGGACATGCCCGGGCCCTGAGCTGTTATGCTCTGTGTCCACCAAAGCATTTTAAGCCAGCTGAAAATGCCAGGTACTTTTTTTGACAACGCCCAGCTGTGAGTGCCTGAGAGCTTTTATGGGTAACGAAATGTAACTCCAAGCATTTTTCATGTTAGTATCGTTGTAGTCCAGAAATGCACATTTCAGAAATATGCTATAGCCTCAGGGACAAAACTCTTTGGTAGACACTGCCTTACAGATGTGCTCTATGGTAGGTCAAGGAGTTTAGATACAAAAAGACCTTGTATTTGGGTGGGAAAAAGGTGTCTCAGCCCTCACAGGTCTTTCAAAATGTCTCTTTCATTCAAGGCACTGGAAATACACCAGTTCGTCCTGCTCAGCAGAAGATACAACTGTGCTTCTGTTCCAGCCTCTGGGCTGCACGTGAGTCATGACATCATTTTGCAAAGTAATGGATTTGGAAGTTAGTTTAAGAGAGGCAGGTTCTAGTCTAGCCACAAACTGTGTTTGTTTTGTGCTTGTCTGACCCACAGAGTAAGTTCCACATACTTAGTTCTGCAAAGGTTTTAGGTTTTTGTATCATTATTATTGTAGGTTTCATTTCATTATTGTGTATCTCCCTTTTTCCTGTCATTAACTGAATAAGGAATAGCATACTTTTACTGTTTCTCTTACTATTCTGTAATATGATAATATGCTATTCCGAATTCAGCCATTGTTGACGTTTCCTCTTCCTCTTCTATTGAGTTATTCTTTAGTCCTGTCTTGTTATTGGTTGCTGTTCATCAGTCCTGTTTAGTCTTTGTGTAGTAGATGTGTCTTTTGAGCTTGTTTCTCATGTGCTTGTAAAAATTCTCATGTCTCGTCTTTGGTCTAGTGTTGTTTTAGAACAGCTTGGTTCTTTTGTGAGTTGAATATGTTTTGGGCTGTTTTTGCTTCATGTCATGTTTTTTTATTTAATTATTAATGGTTCTGAACTGTTCTTGAACTTCTTGTGATTATTTTTGAGTTCCTGTTTAATTGCAAAGCAATTCATAAAGTGCATTGGGGTTCACTAGTGGTAGAAAGGAGGCTTTTAAACAACTTCTAATGAATATAAGCTATTGCTTTGCGAAAGGATTTCAAAGTTCTCAATATGAAGCAAAATAAGCACATCTACTTGTTAAAGATGTAATTGAGTTGAAAATTTGAGAAAAATAAATAAAGGTTTTGACTACCCGATCTCATGAGAAAACAACTAGGCTATTCTGCAAGGTGCATATGTCACATTAATTCTTGTGATGTAATTCGTATGGGAATGGGTGATTTTGAAACATAGTAATAGTAAAGAGTATGAAAAGGTGTCTAAGCCCCTAAGCATCAGCGGGGTGTAAGCAGATCACACAAATGCAATTGTACAAACTCATATGACTGCAATTCACCTTACCTGACATCTACAAGACCAGTTATAGAACATCTGTTGTTTTTTGTTGACTGTAAAAAAGGATGTATTGATGAAGTCAATGAAAAAGAAACCATTTAATAAGCCAAACAATATGTTTGGTGTGGGAAACAGTGCTGAGCAGTCGTGTTCTACAGAGCACAGCGGAAGTGAGGGCCTGAGGTCTTACCAGTCCTGCTGATGTGTGTGTATTTTTAAATTCTCCTAATGTCCCTCTGTGGGCGTTCAGTAAGATAACACAGTGCTTTCTGGGACGTGAGTGAATGTGTCCTGTGAGTGTGAGTATTTATGTGTAAAGAGCTCTTATAGTTTTCCCATATTGCCTCATCACATTTGTTGTCTGTTTGCACCCATGTGCCAAAGGAAGGCAAGAAGGTGTTTATGTCTTTCAGTAGATTTGTCTCAGCAGTGACATTTGGCCCTCAAAGAAACGGGTACATTTCTCCCATGTCCACTGACCTTGCACAGCTGCTGTGTGTCATCAGAATTCTGGGCTAGAGGTTTGGGACTTGTATCAGTCGGTTTTCGTGTTAATTGCTGGTGTTAGGAGGGAGTTATTTTCTGTTATTACCAGAGGTGGGAATGTCTGTAATCTCCCAGAACACACTATCAATAGTCTAGCAACACCCCAGTAACTGCATAGCAAGAGCCTAGCAACCACCCAGAATATCCTAGCAACCAACTAGCAACACTTTAGCAAACATCTAGAACATCTAACTGACCAAATCATTTATGTTTTTTAAACAAGACTTTAAGACGAGCTAGCATAAATTTGTCTTTCAAACTTTTCAATAGGTATCACAAGTATTCTTAAATGCTTACACACAGATGACTTTCCTGCCCACTGAACACTCATGAGATCAATAACACTTAACAAAAAAACTCTTATTAGGATTCAGGAATTCTTTTTGCAGCTCAATGTCTATTACAGTATACAACATAAATTAAATTAAAGATAATAATAATATTTCAGCAATGAACTTTTGGGAACAGATCATTTTCATTTTACTACTGTAAAGTAATCTTGCAGTAGATGAAAAACACTAGAAAAGTTCAAATACCAAAGAATTGTATATGAACTTGGTATGCACCACAATACAATACAGTACAGTAAAACATAAAATAAAAAAAGTAAATTCAGCACCCTCTGCACATTTGGTCAGATTTCATTACAGTATACAGCACTATAGCAGTTTCCTGGTCTCCTGACACAAGACTAGCTATATCTCTAGGCAGTCATTTCTCAGTTCTGCAAACATGCAGTACACATAAAAAATAGTTACAAATAAAATTTGCCAGTCACGTTTGAAGGTGTATATGTGCTACAGTTTACTGTACATATAGAATAGTGAAATTTCCATCATCTAATGTACTGGTACTGTACTGTAATTATACTGAATGTGTAAGTATAAAACCCATGCATATTATTCGTTCAGCTCTCCTCTCTCCGTTGTTAGGATGCAGAGATTCTGATTGGTGTGTCATCAGTTTTGCTACCTAATGTTTAACTTACTCATTGTTAAACTTTTTGAGAAATGTGTCTGTTTTGAGAACTGAATTAATGGTTTGGGGACATGGGCCAACTAAAATCAGTTATATTATGTTAACAATCGAGAAAACTGCAATACAAGATTCTTACCTAACCCTGCTATTAGTTTTCGTGATCGGCATCTTCTTATTGATTTATTGTTATGGTTTAGTCCGATATGACAGAAAGGCCTATATCCATGATGAAAGTGGAGCGAGCGGTCGGAGAATCAGATCACCAAACAATTACGGAATGAATCTCAGACATATTCGGGCGGGATTAGATTTCTCAGAGGATTTCTGAATAAACCGAGAAGCAGTATCTGATTCACAAATGTAAAAACAATTTGTTAGTGTATGGGCTGCGTTTTGTGTTTTTGACTCAAAAAGAACCGGTTCATAAGAGTCATTTGTTAATGAAGCCGACTACACTGGGCGTGCTGCGTGCGCTTGCAAGCATCGTGCACGGAGCACAGTTCGGAACACAGTTCATGCACGTAGCTCTCTTCTAACTGAATCTGAATCAGTGAGTGTAGTGTGGCCACGTGACATGTGGCCAAGTATGGTAACCAATACTCGGAATTAGTGCTCTGCATTTATCCCATCCAAAATGCACACACACAGCAGTGAACACACACACACCACACAGCAGTGAACACACACACAGCAGTGAACACACACCCGGAGCAGTGGGCAGCCATTTTTTGCTGCGGCACCCAGGGAGCAGTTGGGGGTTGGGTACCTTGCTCAAGGGCACCTCAGTCGTGGTATTGAAGGTGGAGAGAGCGCTGCACAGTCACTCCCCCCACCTACAATTCCTGCCAGACCTGAGACTTGAACTCACAACATTTGGGTTACGAGTCCGACTCTCTAACCATTAGGCCACAACTTCCCCCGGTGTGAATCAGGTGTGTTAACTAAGAGAGACATGCAAAATATGCAGAGCGGGGGGGGGAGGGGGGGGGACTGGGATTGGGAAACGCTGAATTAACCGATCATATCTGCACTGATATTGATTACAGTTGAATTGCTATTGTTTATTTAGTTATTATTTAAAGTTTTCAGGATATAATTACTTTTACATTTATATATTTGACAAATTACATTGCATTTAAGGTGTACATGTTATCAATTCATGCTTTCTGTTGGAATCGAACCCATGACTTTGGCGTTGCTAGTGCCATATTCTACTGTTTGAGTGTGTTCAGACTAGATTTTCCCTTGTGAAAATTTCACCTGATGTGGAAAGTAACCCTTAACATTTTTAGAAATGTCTGAGCCACAAGTATCATTTTAAAATTTTACACTTTTAAACGTTTACGCTTCTTTCCTGCCTTAATGGATGGATGCATTTAAAAGTTAAACAAATTAATAGCGTTTCGTTTTTTCACCCTCGCTCATTTGCACACATTTCATTCAAAAGCTTTCAAAAATAAGCGGTTAATGAATGTGTACTGAAATGTCATTAAGTTTAAAAACAAAAACAAGGGGTTCACTATGAAAGAATGTTGCAAACTTGCACAAGAGTGCATGCAGGGAATAAAGCAAGGGCTTAAGAGGCAAAGGACTAATGCATTCCACGATTGCTCTAAAGCAGCAGCAGCTGAAGCCATTAGGACGGTCTGCATAAAATCACATAAACTAAATGCAAGGTAGTGATTGTTGATGTCCCTCTTCTTCGCTCCATCATCAGCCATCAACACCACATAACTTAGACATTAATTCTCTAACTTTTATAACCATAGCTTACTGCAATATAACAGAGTGATGAGAGACTATTACTATTCTTATTTTACTATTGTCCTTATGGTTAGGTGACACATGCAGACAATATTGGCATTTACTGAAGCACATGTCCAGAGTTTAGAATACTGTTCAGCACATCCCCAGCACCTGTTTCAGAGGGTTTATCTTGGCCTTGACATCAACAAGATGGCCTTTTGATTGATTCTCTTGATATGACTGAGTGCATGTTTACGCAGAAGTACATTGATCCAGCATATAGCCTAGTTGGATAAATGTTTGATGTTTGCACAGTGTGTGAATTACAGCCACTACAACTTTAAGAGGGATATATATTTTTATTTTCTATTATACTTTCTTGTAGTTTTAAGGGTGCAAAATTGTTGAGGTTAGTCTCGTGCAGAAATCTGTCATTTGGCGTCACAGTAAGTTAACGTAAATAATTTGACCTTTTAAACAAACGCACTTTATTTTTTGTTAGAAATTAATTTCATAAATCTATAATATCGAAGGAAAAGTAGTTAGTAGTTTATCAATTTATTTATTAAGTAGCATATGTTAATTGTCATGTTTGGTCGATATATCAACCTCCTCAGCTATATGTGCCATGGCTGACTTTTTGGCACGGTGAGTTTTATTTAAAATGTTTGTTAATTTCTTTTAGAAGGTTCGAGTCATTCATTATTCGAGGAGCCAGACCTCCCCAAACCCCCACAATACGCACGTTGTGTTGAGAAAGTAACTCTGTTTTGACAGTTGACTCACTGAGGTAACGTTTGCACAAGGGTCATGCGCTTTATTGTTGTTAAAGCATGTCTCTGAGCCAAACCCCGGCGTAGCATCTACATTCGTCGTGCCGAACACCTCAAAGGAAATCTCGGAAAATATGTGACTTGCTCCTGAGGGAAAACAGAAAACATAATCCGTTCATCTAAATTTGGTGGCGGTGCCAGCCATCCCTCCCTCTCCTCGCGTCTATCCTGCTCTCACTTTCATCAACATCGCGCTGCGCGCAGCACGTGCCGGTTACGCACTCTCTCCATCTACACCGCTGAGCGTCTTGGACTCTATAATATGGTCACGGACTTTTGGGACAGTCTTGAAATGACCGAGCTACGGGCACGACTTTGAATCATCTCTCACGGACCTGCTCCGTTCCTCCCCAAAGAACCGGAATGAGCGTCGCGCTCCGGAGGGGGAAAACCGCATGCCGTTTAATTCTAAACATTTCTTGTGTTTGCTTGGACAGGAAAACTTGAGTTATGGGATGCTTTGGGCTTTTTTTTTTTTGTGCCGCTGGATGTATTCCAAAACTTTTGATTAATTAATTCGCACGTTAGCGTCTCACCATGAAGTGCTTATTGTCCAGTTACGATTTAAGATGAAAACAGAGCTGAAACATTCATATCAACGTGTAGTCAGGGCTTTAATGAACGTGTCTTTGTGATTAGAGATAGAGACCTTAAATTAACAGTAATAACATGTAGACGCGCTCTATGAGGCTTTTTAACTATTTCACCTGAGTAAGCCACGTTTAGTCTATTCACTTGCAGGTTGTTAGAATGAGCATTTTGTCTTTTAAAGGGATTAAATGTCTTTAAGTTTAATTAGTAATTGACTTAAATGTCCTAATATGTTATTTTCTTATTTTGCTGATTACAACAATTATTGTTTTGTTTGGAAGTGATTGATAGAGTAAGTTTTACTGTATAGGCTATTGGAGATCGTTTTTTACCGGTATTCACACTTTTCTACTTAATCAGTTATCGGTTGTTTAACATCGAGCCCACCGATAAATTCCAGTAGGTCTCTAAAAATAGTGTTAATTTTTATTGTTATTTGCATAAATTATTCAACTTTGTATGTACCAGATATTCATTCTTAATTGAAGTGTCCATATATTTTGTTTGCCAAGATTAGGTTTGAATTTTAATTTAAATTATGATCTTTGCAACTAAACTTAAGGAAACATATTATTGTTAATAATAATACAAAATCACAGTATGAATTATTATTAATTATATTATTATTAAAAAATTAAAAAATATTATTATAATGTATTTTTATTGTAGTATGATAATTATTTAGCTATCTTTGTGTTAGAAATTTGAAATAAAAAAAACAGTTCTGCGAATCAGCTGTAGGACACTTACAAATAAGTAATACAAATAATCGTTTTCAGTCATTGGGGGGGAAAAAAACAATATTGGTTAATCTCAGCTGTAAATGGTGCACTAGTTTGTTTGTGTCACAACAATGTTGGGTAGCCCTTCAAAAAACGGAGGCATTAGGATGCTGGCCCCCCCTGCACCCAGTGATGACAGGCGGGTTGAGTTTGTGGCTCTCACGGCTGTTCACACTGAAAGAAGCGAGCCGTCGACCCCAGAGCGTGGACACCCGTCTCACCGCACCGGCTTACTGGGCACACCACTGTCGGTGCCACCGGGCCTGAGGGCGACCCCTTCTGCCTCCAGCAAACACTACAGAAAGTTACAGAACTACCTGTACAACGTGCTGGAGAGACCCAGAGGATGGGCGTTCATCTACCATGCCTTCATGTAAGTCACCCACAATTTTGGGATGCACTTTTTTTGTTTCGCATTCAGTTTTTGTTTTTCAAAGTCTTAAGCTAAGCAAGAAGCATGTTGATAAATGACCTCAGAGAAACAGTTAATGAGTGCAATGTAATTTGCTCACACAAATGGCCCACCTGCCATGCGCTCACCTGGAGTCAGTGGCAGTCTCTAATTCTGAACAAGCTGAGTCGAGATATTTTCCTATTAGATGACCCTTTCAATAGACCATATCATTTCAGCATCAGCCAAGATTGATTTTCATCTCTCACAATTGGATTAAATTCCCATGCTGCATTCTTTCAACAAATCAAGTTTGCTTGAATGGGAGAGTGCCCGTTTGACATTTACAGATGCTTTGTGTATGGCTTTAACTTGGTTGAAATCGTAAAATGCCTCGGGATGCTCTAATACAGCACATTATTAAATGTTTTATTCATTGTTGCTCATTGTGTTGCCAACTTAAAGGGCCGAGTATTTAGTAAGAGATGTAGAGCAAGTGCTCCACCATGCTAACTTTGACATTTGTTTATTGAAAGTTAGTTATTAGCCCACTTCTCTTTGGTTGAGAGTCCTGAATGGTCCCTATTCTAAAATAATCCACTTCATCATTGTATTTGACTGGTCAGAAGTTGTTCCCTGCAGGCAGGCACGTCAGAGGTCATTTATGGATGTAGCCCTGTGCAAAGTATGCAGGTATTTGATGTATTTAAGTGTTGAACATTCCGATGTATTTCTTTCTTGTAATCTGATTTTTCATAAGAAGGCCCTTTTTGACAGTTTTTATCCCCTGAATGAGTATTAAACCCAAGATAGACATCGCTTCCATTCTCTTACAGTTTGAGAGCAGAAGGGAGCTTATCTGAGTCTCTCGTACCACTCATTCCATTCATCTCCCTCACTCAAAACCACAACACCGAATTAATTCACCGATCTCCTAATGAGTGCTTTTTGTTTTCAGGCCCAATCTAATTGCAAATTCCAAAATAACTTGTAATCGCACAGCTTCAGGGTAAACAATTCAAGTGTGATTTAAAAGTATGTATATTTTGATTATTTAAACAAGGGGTACAAATTACATTATTCATCTTTTCGCACTTTAAAGTCAACATGATTTGCTGGTCTTTGTTTTTCACTTTTACTACTGTAACATGATGTACTTCCAAGTGAAATATATTCAATGAGAAAAAATGTAGGGTGGTACTTCATTTTATCCACCATGATTAGCACGAGGAAAGTGGGCGTTGGATATCAGAATGGATCCAGACAGAATGTGATTTTCCTAAAACAAGACCAGGGGCCGGGTTCACATAAAAAAAAAAAAAAAAAAAGGTTTATAAGATAAGTTTTGAGAAGTTTGTAAGGTGCAGTCTCTGAGAACATCTGTATTTTATCATTTTCTTATATATACAAATATATATTTGATCTTGTCTGTTTGTATATTATACTTACGAGGTTGACTTTAATACAATAAAAACGAAAATTTACATAGGTAAAAATTTACAGACATTTTAGCATCTATGAACCCTTTTTTAAAGTAGGACACACCTGACAGCCATTTTTAAATGTAAAGTATGTGAAGTGTGATTCAGAAGGTCACTAAAGTTCCAATAATAAATCTAGGCTCAGCAACTGTTTCTGTAAGTGTTACGTGAAGTACCTTTATTAAATAGTAAATCACTTTTGGTCAACCTGCTAAAATAGCCTTCCCTCTGTCCATGAAGAGAAGATGTCTGGTCTGAAGTGTTTCACCCCAGTGTAGTTTAAACAAGTATAGCGGTCTCTAATCCACTGCCGCTATTTGTTTACACCATCTATGTTGAGCACTCTCTCCCTCTTCCTCTCTCTCTCTTTCACTCTTTCCCTCTCTCACCCGCACACTCATACTTACTAAATGCACATAGAGTCTATATATATATATTATAGGTCATTTTAATATATAAGGTACATTTTATGCAGTTCATGATCTTTGTCTGAAATCATGGGATTAATAACAATTATTTTATTAAACTGAGTTTATACAGCAAACAGTACTCAAAACAGTGGATATTTGCTTTCTATACCTAATGGAAAGTAAATATTTTCCAGAATTAATATTTCAGTTTTTCACTGTATAAATGGGTCTTCATACATGAAAATATATTTTAGTCTTTATATTTTAGGAGGATCATAATTGGGGCTCCATATACTTTTATCTGTCCTCTGACACATGTTTGGCGCAGCTATGATTCGATACAGAGAAAACTGAGAAATACATACAAAAACTTTTTTTTCTTACCTTCGGTATTGGCGTAGTTACTTCATTTGCATTTACGGCAAATTAGTTCACAAATTTCAAGGTTTAGGAAAATATTTTGGCACTCACAGATCATCTGCATAAGAGCTCTTGAAACTGAACACTTTGGAGCAACACGGTAAAAATGTAGATGAGCATTTTTATAATAATACATTGGCTCTCTGTCCAATGAATGAAATACAGTGAGAAGTTATTAACAGTACCTGACGTGTCAAGGTTATGGCTCTCAAGTTTCAGACACTCAGTGTCTAATTCTCTGTTTCTATTAACGCCTGGCCATGTGGCATTTGGGTGATGTAATTTCTGTCAATGTATGGCACTGGTTTCTGAATATGCCATCTGAGAACAACTATCATGACATGGGCATCAATGTAAGTAGATGTCCGATTAATTATTTAGTGTCTATACACTTCTTTGACAAATTCCAGTTAATTGCTATAGCGTACTTCAGCCAGAGTCTCTTAAATGTCTGAATTAGCCTGCAAATATATCCCTGGGATAATGGGAACTTTAACTGTAGATTAGAAGCATGGCTCAGGGAAATTAAGTAGCACATTGATCATTAAATTGAGACTGCGATTAAGCAAGGGGTGTAATGTCTTGATCACTTAATTAGCTCTGCCCTGTGAGGCTGCTGGAGGCAATGTGTTTCTCTCAAAACCTTGTTTTTGGCACAACTGTTGTAAAGAGCTTCTCAAACATGCTTTTTCATTCTGATCTCATGATGAACACTCTTTCTCTATCTAAAACAAAGAAGATGTTTTTTTTCACACAGATTTTAAACATGCCTTCTAAATTAAATGATAGGGAATAATGTGAAATGGTCGATATTTTGACTCAGAAGTGGAAAAGTTCTAAAGGACAATTTGGATAGAGTTAGCTTTCTAACCAACAGTTGACTTACACTTATTAACAGAGGATATATATTATTCAGACATACATACTGTATATATTATTCAGATATATATTATTCAGACAGGATTTGGACCTCTAGTTTTGACTTGGGTGGGAGTGTCTATATATATATATATATATATATATATATTATCAGAGATAATATAGATTATATAATAATGAGTTAAGTTGAATATTATAATGTAAATATTATACCTTGCACTGACACTACAGTGACAGTTGTGAGCATCTTTGTGTATTCATTCATTTATTTATGTATTTATTTAAATATATATATTGTATATATTTCTTTTTTTTTCAAGGGGTGGTTGACTGTTTTTTTTCTAGGCTTGATTGTGTTTATGGGGTGCAGTCTAGCATGTGTTCATGCTTGTTTTTTTTAAATACGCTTTATTTTTCACATAATTTACCTTTATTCCACACCTCTCTGTCTCTTCTCTGACAAACGCCTCGATTTATTTCCTGGTTTTATGAAGCTCCTCCTTCAGAAAGACGCGATGGGCTGAGATTGGTTAGCTGGCTCAGTGTGTTGTGATTCGCTAAACCGCCTCTACAGCATGTCTGAACGTCCCGCCCCTCTCCTCAGTGGCATGTGCTCCGGTTGAATTGTAAACAGTGGCGTTGTCTATAATGCTTATCAATTTGAGCCCGATTGAGACCCAGAGGATATTAGTGAAGAGGATCGTGCAGAACCTGTGCAAGCATGGCTCTTAATGGTATGTTTGGTTGTTGTTGTCTCACACTTTTAAATACGCTGCTATTTGTAAGTGCTACTGCTTCTGTTAGCTTTTAATATACGGTTTTATCCTGATTAAAGCTTTAATACAGCACAGCAACCGCACGCGTGTCCATTTATAATGCTTCTCATTGCTGTGTGAAAATAAGTGTATAATTGGAACAGTTTGTTGGAGCTGATCTGATGATCTGAATGAGAGAGAGAGAGAGAGAGAGAGAGAGAGAGATGCAGAGCAGGGCGACACGAGTAACAGTATTAAGAACTGCTGCTTTAATGATTTTGAAACTTGTGAATCCATTAGAATCGTTAGAAGACAGAATCGCGATTCATATATGAATAGATTTTTACGTGCATCCAGGGGCGTAGCCAGCGGACGGACCTGACGGGCACAGGCCCGCCCACTCTGATGAAAGGCCCCCCCAGTTTATTATACAAATATAATATTTGTTAAATAATTATTGTTTAATCTATTTGAACACAATTAGAGAACTATTATAACATCTCAAATAACTGAAATAAATACAATATTTGCATAATTCTTAATGAGTTTGATTGAAAGCAGTGTAAGCCAATTGTTATCCAGGCTGTTTCGGGCATGCCACGCATGTAAATTCGTGCGTGTTCACTCATTCAGTTGGCCTGTAATTTGCAGCTGTGTTAGAAAATGTTAGAAAAAGAGCAGCAATGCATAATTCTTTAAAAAAAAATACTTTTAAAAACTCGCACTGACTAGGGAGAGAGTCCGTCCATCAGCCCGCAAGTAAGGGTAAGACTTTCAGTTCCACGCTCGAACCGGTTCATTCTGTGAAGCCCAGAACACACTACTGTCAGCTCGATTATTATGAATGTCATTTGAGCTCAGTCAGTGTTTTCAGTCGGTCTTCAATGAAGTCGTTTAGTATGCTATGCAGTGTTTAAAGAATTCAAGACCAGCTGTTGCCAGTGGTCCTCACAAAGATTAGCTTATTTTTTTATTTATTGAAAGGTGCTGTATGTAGGATTGAACTAGGTTTTGCAGTCCAAATTCAAAACCTTTAATTTTTTAAATATACATTTTGTGACTGACGCCGCGATTTACTGCACCTGTTTCCTTATTTGTAGGCCTATTAATTTAAATAACGAATTAACAAATAAAATAAAAAAAAACATGACATTTCTGAATAAAATAATTTTATACACTTTAGCTATATCATATCTAATTTGGCATTTTCAATTAACATAGGCCTGTTACATTCTTCTTATTAGCCTATTAGGCCTATTATTATTATTATTATTAAGTTACTTTTATTATTAAATTAATATTAGCCTACAATTAATTTGCCGCGCAATAATTTCATAGCGCATCACCGCATAACTGATGAGGATAAAGATTAGGCTACTCCTCATTGAAAATGTTTTTAAAAAGGTCTTTCAAAACAGGTTTATTATACAATGAATCATAGGCCTATAATTAAAATTATTAACACTGCAATCATCAATGAAAAAGCTTTATTTCAAGCACCGACTTTTAAACAGCAACAATAACCTGTTTAACACGAAATACGTTTCTTATCTTTTTATTTTTTCCACTAGCCTATGTTCGGGCCACAAGAGAAATATTATGGGAGTAAATTAAAACATTTAGCTATATAGGTTACCATTATTATCAGCATATGAAGTATTCGTCTCTCGTCGTCTCTGAAAGAATATGCGCAGTTAATGCAGCGTCAGATGCCAAAAGCACCATCAGTTTTTACTTTCACTTTCTAGTGAATCGACTGAGATTAAGAGATTCACCGCATAACTCTTGCGCAAAGTTTGCACGTTGCTTGTGTGATATCCACTGGCTTGCCATCCTGGTTTAAAACAAATATTTAAAATATTGCGACGTATAACCAGCCCCTCAACCCACCCATCCACCCACTGTTGAGTTCGCGGTTGGGGGCCGCGGATTTGCGCACTGGACTCTGTCCGTTAGTTAGCCTAGTGGCCGCTCACTTTTGCCCAGGCCCGCCCAAAAATAAAATTCTGGCTACGCCACTGCGTGCATCCCTAGTTTTCTCTGCAGCATGGCCTCGCCCCCTTTGCTGTGTGTTCCCGGGGGCGGGGTTTATCTGGGTCGTATCAGACCCGGGAAGTAACTCATTGTAGTCCCTTACCTGTCGTTTTTGTAGGCATTAAACTGCCAGAATTTTAAAAGACGATATCTCCGTTTGCATTGAACTTTCAGCACCGCAAGTCTGCAGATATTGTTTATGCTCAAACAGCAACATTACACACTAACTAATGTTAAAAAAGTGAAATCGCAATCAACCACCCCTTTAAATACAATTGATAGTATTGACATTATTACTTGAACCACCAACTTATTTTACCCAGAAGGATGAAGGTTCACAAGGCAGCACAATAAGAACATTTTTAGATATTTAAATCTAGATTAGGTTGGAAAAATGTAGGTAATCTGCTCTGTGACTTTTACTGAGGCTTTGTGAAAAACAAACATAAATCTTTTGATTTGGACAAGATTTAAATCACAAATTACATCTGTGAAAATGCATTTTCTCCACTCAGTTGGGTGAAAATGGAGTATTACATGCAAATCAGCCCGAAAGGACACCTGCTGCTGATACTGACACAAATTCCTTCGGTTGTGACACTGAGTCATTGCTAGGATACGAGAGGAACCTTTGACACTGTTAGAAGTTCTGCACAAATGGCTGGAAGCCTGTAAAATGTATATGCATGGGACAGGATTCATTTTTTCTGTCACCCCTGCACTTACCCCAGATTAAGATGTCTTGTCAGAGGCTAAATTTACAAGCTATCAGAGTGTTGATGTGACGTTTGTAAGAGATGGGGGTCAAAGGTGAACATATGTAATGTACATGAGCGGATGCCTATGATGCAGTTGGAGATATAGTAGGCTGAAGCTGACCAATAGTTGCATCCGTTTTCCACAGCACCACATATAGAAAATCGCATGCTGTTTTCAACAGGCCCTGAGCAAACACAAGGGCTTTCAGAGCTTCACAAAGGTTCTTGGACTGTAAATGAGGCAACGATGCCAGGAGTTGTTAAACAGTCTCAAACTGAAGAGGTGAACAGCAGTGATTACAGTGGAAAACATCTTCATCCCTCAAACAGCCCCCGAGTCACGCTTCAACCTCACCCTACAAATTAAGCAATAAATGAGCTCTCATTTTGTTAAATGACTTCCCTATTTATGAATGACTTTATTTCTTTCTTTTGTTATTTTTTTTTCTTTTGGATTAATGGAAACAGCTTTGCAGCGTAATAATAAAAATGCATTGGTATTGGCTGCTTTAGCACAAAAGAAATGGACGTAGCCAAACAAGAAGGAAAATATGGAGGTGAGAGAAGGGAAAAGTGAACAGGCCTGTATTTTTATCTCCTTTAGGATTCAGTATGTTTTGCAGTTTTATCCATTCTTTAACTTTAAGTAGTCAGCCAGAAATAACAGCTTGTCCAGAACTGGTGCTCGGTCCCTCAAAGTGCTGTACACTTGAGTTTGAGTAAATAAATATATAAAAAAATTGCACTCCCTCGGCACAAACATGTAGCCTTGCGCAGTGGAATTGCGTGTGTAAGAAATGCTTTTGTGCTCAAAGTGCTGTTATGCTGTTCAATAATGCATTTTTATTTTTTATTTTTAAATTACGCAGCGATCATAAATCCAACGGGGATAGGACCCTCCTCTCCCGGGAAGGTCATTGATTTTTCTTCTGTGGTGGCCGTGACCTTGTCAAGTCTAGCTGCTGACCAGAGGGGCCACCAGGAGTTTTAGGATATGCAGCATTAAGGATGCCAGATTTGCACAGTAGATTTGTAGCAAAAAGATTTGTAGGCCCCAGACAAACCACAGATAGTTGGTTCTGTCCACCTCCGGATGACAAGGCAATGATTTAATACACATGCTTTAGTAGGCTTTTAAACATGATGATGGCAGACACTTTTCCAGTAAGCAGGGCGGTTATGATAAAGTGTGTTGAATGATACCTTGAATTGTATTTCCAGCTTTGAGTTGCCTTTTTTAGTGTTGTTTAGTGAGATGTTTCAGTTGGATTTTATTTCATTTTTGGTTTTGATTTGGTTTGATATGTTTAGCATTTCCTTTTATTTTGTTTTTATTTAATTATTTATTTGTGTATTTTATTGTGTTTCTCATTTAGTTGTTTGTTTGTTTGTTTGTTCATTTGTTTGTTTTTTAAATACTCTCTTTGTGTCTACAGGACTTCAATATTGCCCTGCCATACCCAACTTTGATCTTTTATTTTATTTAAAATAAAATAATTTAATCATTTTCCTCACCATGCCTTTTTAATATATAGGCATATATATAAGATTTTTACAACATGGGCTAAGACAATGTTTAAATCCTCAATATTTATAGATGAAGGATTGAGATGGATGCAACTTTTATAGTACAGTTCCTTTACACAAATCAGGAGATGAATGAAAATGTGACCAAGACTGTTGTTGCTCAGAATAGAAGCTAGTTGTGCTATTTGAATGAATTTGAATGCTTGCTTCAGGACCCGTATTTTATATTGAAAATCATGTGGTGATCCATCACAGTACCAAAATTGTTTATTGAATATAACTTTCTGCTCAGCATTTTCATTTATCCTGCTCATGACTGCAGTGTTGCTTGTTTCCCATTAGCCTGTTTTTATTGGTTAGCGTCAGTGGAGTGTGTAAATTCTGCCCCATTAAAAACACCTAATATTTATTTAGCAATCACTCTCCATTCCATGATATGCTTCAGCAGTGTATTATCTCTTTTTCTCACACCACCTTTAATTTCCGCTCAAGCTACAGCTCTCCATATCATGCCCATACTACTCCACTGCAGTGGCTATCCACTCATTTGACTAGTGGTAATAAGGTGAATTGGGTGGAAGAAGAGGAAATGCCTTTTGAGTCTTTCTGCTAAGTGCTAGTTGAGGGCACATTTAGAATTGATTGTTAAGTACTTGTGAGTGGACGATGGCCTCAGGTCTTTGGCTTCACTTAAGTATCAATATGATAGTCCAGTCATTCCAGGATGAAACATAGACGTACATCTGTTTTGTTTTGAATTAAATTAGCTAGTTTTGTGTTGTTTTGTACAATTTGCTTTTTCTGAGGTGTTTCATAATGACTTGTTTGTTTGTTTTTGCAGTCGTTTTGTTTGTTGAATTTTTTTTAATCTTTTTTGGTTCCTTTTTTGTTTATTTATTTATTTATTTTACTTGTTTCATCTAGTTTTTTATTATTATTTTTGTTTGTTTGTTTTAATAAGTTGTATTTATTTTTTGTTTTAATTTTTTCTTAAGTTTTTGTTTTGTTTTGTTCTGTTTTTACAAAACATTTAACTTAAACTCACAAGGTGGTGCCCTGTTTTACGGTGGTGCTGTTATTTTCTCAGTCAAGGACTGAAGACTGTTGCTCAGCAGATTGAGTTAAATGAGGTGTGTGTAGGGAATGCTCTCTTTATTTGCATTAGTTCACATTGTTTATTAAGGCTTTGAGTGACTTCATTATGTCTCATTCTCAGAGAAAATACTTACAGAGTAGGCTGAAAGTGGTCCTATGAAAGATGTGCTTATTTCTCTCTCTTTTTTTCCTGAAAAAAAAACGATAATTAAAAAAAAAAAAAGATAATTGGATTTTATTAGAATGGAGGAGGTGATTATGCAGCAATCACTCTCACAGCCTTTAGATGTTTGGGTGGTGGGTCAATGTAGTCCAGACCAAACATGCATGGGGAATTTGTTATCTGGCCTCTTTCAATGAATGTTGCATCCCTAGATTTCACACAGTCACTCCTCACATCTGTGGCAGTGCCTGCAGACACTAAACTGATGTCTCATTCAATACCCTCTCACATTCTGTACATGGTGAAGCATCCAGTTGGCACTACCGGCTTTACTCAGGTTCCTGATAAATTTATACCATGGGAAGGTTATTCAGTGCAAATGTTAAGTACGTGTGTGGAGAGAGAGAGGTGTTTTTTTATTTTGTGTATCCATGCTATGGCAGCTGCCAACATGCCACCAAGGTGATTGACAAACAGACAATCTTTTTTTTTTTTTTGCCAACACTTATGGTAAGATTGTATAGTTAAATAGGTAATATTAACACAGTACTAAACAGGAAATACTGATAAACATTTTTATTTTTCATAATTTTGTTTAATAATTTTAATAAAAACATTATATTAATTTATACATGCATTACTGTTCAAAAGTTTGGGTCTTTTAATGTTTTTGAAATTAGTCTTTTATGCTGACTGGGGCTGCATTCATTTGATAAAAAAAAAAAAATGTTTTTTTTTTTATCTTGTTAAATAGTAGAATTTGAAATAAATTATATCTATTTAAGTATATTTTAAAATGCATTTTGATCCTGTGATGGCAACGCTGAAATTTCAGCAACCATTGCTCCAGTCTTCAGTGTCGCATGATCTTTCAATGTTTTTTTTTCATCAAACACAAGTTAATTCTGCTCTAGTCCATACAATCAAAGTATGGGGAAAAACACAATTTTTAAAAAACACCAAGTTTTTATTCACTTTCTACTGCAGTTCTCAAATCTCATTCATGTTTACGCATATCCAAATATATGACGTCATGCTGACAACCATTGTTGGTTCTCATGTGCCTTGTAGCCAATTGTGATACACCAAATTTTAATATGTGCATTTTCAAATTATGTAAAAGATGAAAATAAAGTTAAATTATTGTGAGAGCCGTTGCAGTAAAAGGTAGCATGTTCGTCCTTGTGACAGAGCGCTGGAGAAGAAGTCCTGATGCGGTGTATTCATTTCTCCTTTCGGGGCAGAAATGTTTCCTGCGGGACGACCTGTCTCTCCCAGGATGAGGCGCAGCGGGTTTTAAGTTTCCAGGATAATGACGAACAGGAGCTTGGACTGTTCTCCAGCTAGTCTAGTGTTCGCACTGTAATTTACAAACGCTGACTCAGGGTTAAGATTGTGTGTATTCTGTGCTTTGTTAGTGTTATTTTTTTTCCCAATGAATCACAGTGATTAATTGCCATGTTAATCTAGCAAGTGCATAACTGCCAGTCAAATCACTGCTTTCGCAAAATCGTCCATGCTTAAGATGTTTATCATGCAAGGAATGCAGGAACACTCTTGATTTATTGACGTAATTCGGTATCCATCTGAATCTGTGAGTCACAACACCCCCTCCCGTGGAGATCAGACGTTCTCCTGCGTTTGAAAGCACAGAGAGAGACAGAAAGACCAAAGGCCCAAAAGTGCATAACCGTCATAGCGTGTAATGTGATCCAGACCAGTGTTGATACACCTTTAATCTGCAGTAATCTCTGTTTATGTAATGTTATTTTTGCCAGGCTAGACTCTGGTGCAAGCCTTTGACCGAGGTTTATTTTAAGTGGATGTAACCATCTTACTGCACTTTTACTGCGGTTTTTACAACCCCAGACATCAAAGTTCATCACCAGAGATTTAAGCATGATAGGGATGCTTCAAATACTTTTGCCTTTAGAACATTGTCTTTTATAAGTATAGCTGAGAGACATTTCTAGCATTTGATCCTGCTTTCATAAACACCTTAACAGTGAATGTCAGTCGTTTGATGTTTTCAGTGTTGAGGGGTTTATTTTGTGGTCCTGAATTTATTTTAGGGTTAAAATAAGGTCAGCCACTACTCGTTTGCAGTGGCATCATGAATTATTCATTTTATTGTTTGCCATCCAAACTAAAAGTTTATAACACTCTGCAAACTAAGAGGGTTTGTCACAGGGGTTTTATATGTGTATTATTAATGGTTAAAGCACCATTAACTTAAAAGGTCTGAAAGTCACACTCAGCAGTATAAAATGCTGTTTTTATCAAATGCATGTGACCTACATGCTGTTTTAACCTTATATCTGTATATAGGTGCATGTTTGTGTACTTGTGTGCATGTGTATGTGCACAGACAATAACCACTCGCACTTTTTATTTAAAAGTGCTCTGAAAATTACCTGTTTGTTTGACTTACAATAGATAGTTCAGACAAAAAATGAAAATTCTGTCATCAATTACACCACTATCATGTTGTTCCAAGCCCATAAAACTTTGGTTAATCTTTGGGATTACAAATTAAGATATCTTGAAACCTGAGAGGTTCCCTCCATCTAAAGTCCAGGTAACCAATGTTACAATTACCAGCTAGAGTGCCCGTGAGCTCTGAGGGCACTCTACCCAATTCCCTTGCCACTCCACCCCAGACTCCATTTCCCAGATACCCTCTGCCTAGGAACCAATTATCTGTTGTTATAGATTCCTAGTTTTGCCCTGCCTGTGTTTTGACCCTGGACTGTTTCCTTATTTCTGATAGTTTGCTGCCTGCCCTGACCATTGCATTTTATTGGATTACTCTTTTGCCTTGCCTCGGATATCGTTGTTTGCCATTGTTTGACCACGCCTGTCTGACTACGCTCTTAATAAAGCCTTGCATTTGGAACTTCAACTCCATTGTCACGTCCCCATGTTACAACTAAAATTTAGAAGATCCAAAAAGGTCATTAAGGCATTGTAAAATGAATCCATATAAACTGAGTGGTTTATTCCAAAATAATTGTTTAAGTAAATAAGATGTAAATAAGTATTTTATAGTTTACAGGAACAATGAAATGTAGTGATTGAAAACATATTAATCTCCTACTTTTGCAGACATGCAGTTTAAAATGTTAAAATGGCTCAAAACTTGTCACACTACTCTAGTGATACTTTTACATTCATTTTCATAATAGACACATACCTTAAAGTTTTGACTACAAAAATGCTATTGTGCATGAAAAAGATGCATTGACTTTCGTGAAAACGTGCCCCAATTGTTGGTGGAGAAAACATACTTGTGTAATTGGACATTTGACATTATGACTTATGATTCTTAAAATTCTGATTCTTAACCCATTTAAAGGCAGGGTAAGCAATTTCTGGAAGCCAATGTTGATATTTGATATCACCAAAACAAACATGCCCCTACCCCAAAAGGGTCTCGCCCCTATTTTGATACAACCCCAAATCAGAAAAAGTTGGGACAGTATGGAAAATGCAAATAAAAAAAGAAAGTAGTGATTTCTAAATTTACTTTGACTTGTATTTCATTGCAGACAATATGAACACAAAATATTTCATGTTTTGTCTGGTCAACTTCATGCCATTTGTAAATATACATCCTTTCCTGTCATTCAGACCTGCAACACATTCCAAAAAAAGTTTGGACAGGAGCAATTTAGGGCTAGTAATGAGGTAAATTGGTTAAATAATGATGTGATTTGAAACAGTTGATGTCAACAGGTGATTGTAATTATGATTTGGTACAAAAGCAGCATCCAAGAAAGGTCTAGTCCTTTAGGAGCAAAGATGGGCCGAGGATCGCCAGTTTGCCAACAAATACGTGAGAAAATTATTGAAATGTTTAAAAACAATGTTCCTCAAAGAAAGATAGGAAGAGATTTGGATATTTCACCTTCAACAGTGCATAACATAATTAAAAGATTCAAGGAATCTGGAGGAATTTCAGTGCGTAAAGGACAAGGGCGCAAGCCTAAGCTGAACAACCGTGATCTCCGATCCCTCAGGCGGCACTGCATCAAGAATCGTCATTCATCTATAAGCAATATCACCACATGGGCTCAGGACTACTTTGGAAAACCTTTGTTAAGTACCACAATACGTAGTTACATCCACAAATGCCAGTTAAAACTGTACTGTGCCAAAAGGAAGCCCTATGTTAACAGTGTCCAGAAGCGCCGTCGACTTCTCTGGGCTCGGAGGCATCTGGGATGGACCATCACACAGTGGAAACATGTACTGTGGTCAGATGAATCAGTATTTCAGGTATTTTTTGGGAGGAATGGACGCCGTGTGCTCCGGACCAAAGAAGAAAAGGATCATCCAGACTGTTACCAGCAACAAGTCCAAAAGCCAGGGTCTGTCATGGTATGGGATGGCATGGTCTGTCAGTGCCCTTGGCAAAGGTAACTTGCACTTCTGTGATGGCACCATTAATGCTGAAAAGTACATAGAGATTTTGGAGCACAATATGCTGCCTTCAAGAAGACATCTTTTCCAGGGACGTCCATGCATATTTCAACAAGACAATGCAAAACCACATTCTGCACACATTACAAAGTCCTGGCTGCGGAGGAAGAGGGTACGGGTACTTGACTGGCCTGCCTGCAGTCCCGACCTGTCTCCAATAGAGAATGTGTGGCACATTTTGAAGCGCATAATGCGACAACGAAGACCCCGTACTGTTGCCCACCTTAAGACTTGTTTGCAGGAAGAATGGGACAAAATTACACCTGAAACACTTCATCACTTGGTGTCTTCAGTCCCTAAACGTCTTTTAAGTGTTGTGAAAAGGAATGGCAACATTACAAAGTGGTAAATGCTTTACTGTCCCAACTTTTTTTGGAATGTGTTGCAGGTCTGAATGACAGGAAAGGATGTATATTTACAAATGACATGAAGTTGACCAGACAAAACATGAAATATTTTGTGTTCATATTGTCTGCAATGAAATACAAGTCAAAGTAAATTTAGAAATCACTACTTTCTTTTTTTATTTGCGTTTTCCATACTGTCCCAACTTTTTCTGATTTGGGGTTGTAGATCCGACCCACACATATGTAGCCTACGCAACCCAGGCAACGATTAGTTCTGTGAAACATAAGCCGCTTTTCCACTGAAATTACCTGGAACAATATATCCCAGGAACTTTTTCCCAGGACTTTACTTTTTTTTCCCCCAGACCTGTTACTGTCTGCATTTTCATCATGGTCTAAAGTACTGAGAAGATTAGGCAAATAGTCTGGTGACGTAACGTTAGGTCTGCGCGTGTTTCTCAATACCAAGTACACAAATTTCGGACTTGCATCCTCGGTAGTTCGGACTTCACGAGTTAGACTCCGGAGTGTAAACTCCCTCGGACGGAACGACGCAAGTCCGGTAATTCTGCAAATGGAACAGCAGCGTATTTGATAACGTCAGTCAGCTCGCCTCGGCTGCTGCAATCTTCCTCACTGTATTTACAGACAAAATATATCAAACACCACTGCCTCTTTTCGTTTTCATTTAAATTATGTTTTATTAACAAAGTTCGGGAGGAGAACGTTCAGATAATTAACCTAATTAACATGAGAGGAGAACAATCAGTAATCAACCCAGTTATCAAGATAAGAGGTGTGTATATATAAACAGCAGACTTACCTCTGTTCAGTGGCAGTTTTCCAGCATCCCTCCGCCACCCCTTCTCTGCACTTACTACTATTCTTGTCCTAACCTGTAGGGGGGTACTCTGGGTTTGGGCCAGAATTCTGAGCTCGGAGCCTCCCCTCGGACAGCACGCCAAATAGGCATAAACTTTATTCTATTTATTATATGTAAGTGGGAACTCGTGAAACGTATTAATAGCCGCAGAAATGTAGTTCAGGGAACGTACATACATTACAATGAAACAAAATATTATATTAAACATTGCCTGTTTTCATTTTCATTTTAACATATTAATAGAACAATAGAATAAAGACCAAAGATTACCTGTTAGATTTACCCAAAACGAATTATATCTAATGTTTAACCACTACAGAGACATCAGAGCCAGCGGCAAATGTCAGAAGGACTAGCTGAGGTTATGCTCCTCTCTTCGGGATACATGAGCACTGAGTGCCTGGTGATCACGTGGAGATCACGTCTCCGAAATCGGCGAAGCACATTTTCAATTAGGCGCTGTTTTTATAAATAAACTGCAGATTTGAGTTTTAAACAACTACATTCTCGCCTGAAATACACTCATCCAGTGTAGGCAGGCTTTAGCTGTTGTGGTGTTCCATGTCCGGTGTAGACACGGTGTTACTTCGGGACGAAACAAACCTCGGCGTCCGATCGCAGGCCTTCCGCTCCTTGAGTTCTCACCAGCGCTGGAAAGCTGATCCGATATTCACACGGGTCCTACTTCTTGCCTTATCGTTCCGCAGACATTTTCCTCTTTTGTTTTTTATCCACCATCTCTATCTTTCTGTCGCTCGGCTTGGCTGTTCACGGAACACTCTCTCTTCTCCACATCATGAGTAGAAACGCCCCTTACTGCTGATTGGCTACAAGTTTGTTTTGGTACTCAGCCCCGACTCAGTTTTCTAAAACATTTTTGAAAAATTGCTTACCCTGCCTTTAATCCCACCGGTCACAATAGTGCAAATATGGAAAAAATAAAGGGTCTCAATTAAATATGTGCAGTTTCACATGATTAGTGCAAATTGTCACATAACCAGAGCAGTTTATTTCCTGTTTACACCTTGAGAAGATGACATCAAAGCTCCAAAACAAAAGGCTAGTAAAGTATGTTAACATAAAGATATGACAAAGATTTTTGGTACACATGATCTTTAGGGTGTCTAGTGTTAATATATGCATTTGCATATATTTAGTTTTGTTGAGTGTGGTCATAGAGTGAGTAAACATGTTGATGGTCACAATAGTGACCGGTGGGATAACAGTGAACTTAGGTATACAATATAAATCTAGTGAAGTTGCTAGTGAAAATTTAAATAAAATGTTGCAATGACAAAATATTGCACTAAATTAAAAATTCAAATGTTACAATAATGATGTTGTAATACTCGTAGCATTAATATAAAAAAAATTATATTATATTTTACAAAAATTAACCATTTTGAAATGCGGTGATGGTTGAATTTTTTTGGGGTTTTTTTATCTCAGTGTTCCTATCAATGTTGCATAAGTTTTTTTTTATGCATAATAGTAACCCTAGAATGTGATCAAACAGTTTAAAATAGCTGGGCTAAGATATATAAAAAAAATTATGACTGCAGAAATATGTGATTTCAGTAAACACATTATCCCACTGGTCACAATTGTGACCGAACATAAAACACAATTTTTCACACAGTTTTCCCCAAAAAAAATCTAAAAATAATTATTGATTATTTCAAAGGGTTACTTATGACACGTCATTTGGATATTTTCATGTCTGGGAAAAATTTGGGATTAAACGTGTTAATGTAATTCTGTGTATTTAATTTGCATAGAATGATTAGAAATGGAAATTTTATTAAATAAGGGACCCATGTGAACATCTTTACTGAAAAAATGGACAGAGCTAACCTCCCACTCCCACCTCCCTGCTGGTTGCCGGTCGGCAGCTGATGTCTCGTGTAAGTCCCCTTAAGTGTTGTTAAGGCCCTTTAATTTATAATGGCAGGTTCTATAAACATGTCGGGAAACCTCACCATAGCAACACGACTAAAACAAATTCATAATATAGAGAGGTATTTATAAGGGCTAGCATCCTGACGACTCACACAAAGTGGTTTGGTGTTTGTGTATCTGATGTGAATGAACATTTTAGTGAACTAATAACCACAAACTTTGTTGCTAGAACCAACATCCATTTAAAAAATACTAAAAATGTTATTAGTGAAAATCAGTGATGTTTTTATAGAATTTTTGAATACAGAGAATCAGTCTGCCCCATTAACCTCCTAATTTTTGGTCATATTGACTATCTTTGCACTCATGCACTTTTTCTATTAGTTGCAGTTAAGGTCTGTCATATCATTATCTATTATAAATCAATTTATTCATTGCAAATCTTAATAATTAATAGTGTTTTTTTTTTCCTGTGATCATAGATTTTAGTTTTTATTTCCATGAAAGAATAGTTTTTATTTTGGAATATTTTTGATGTTTTCCCCTGTGTTGTTGTCATAATCACAAGAATGGACGGAAGCAAAAATGCAAGTAAACTGTTTATTGAGGTGTAGAGAGAATAGTCCGGGATGGTGAGCTGCTGGTGACACAGGGACTAGATGGTCAGCGATGATGTCCGTGATGTGAAGTGAAGTAGGACGATAATCCGGGTGAAGACGAACTCAGTGAACCACGACACAGGAACGAGAACACGAACAGGACGGCCAGCGGGAACGAGGTCACACATGAGAACATAGACAACGATCTGACAAAGAGAGGAAAATGAGGTGAGGCTTTATAGGTGAGTAAATGAGCTGCAGCTGGTGATGATGAATGAAATCAGCTGATCGCTGATTGCCGGAGTGAAGCGGCCACGCCCACTGCACACACACACACACAACAATACACGGGACGAGAAGGATCCCATGAATTTATGAACCGTGACAGTACCCCTCCTCCTAGGGAAGCCTCCTGGCGTCCCCAGACTCCCTTACCTGTTGATTGTAATCATCAATAAGGGAGTGATCCAGAATGTCTCTGGCAGGCACCCAACTTCTCTCCTCCGGACCGTAACCTTCCCAGTCCACCAAGTACTGGACTCCGCGTCCCCTCCGCCTTGCGTCCAGGATACGATTTACCGAATATGATGGTTCCCCGTCTACGAGACGCGGCGGTGGAGGAACCGGGACTGGCGGATTAATTCGAGAATAAAACACGGGCTTGATTTTGGACACATGAAACACGGGATGAATTCTCCTGTACACTGGAGGGAGTTTGAGGCGGACTGCCACCGGACTAATGATCTTGGTGACAGTAAACGGGCCGATAAATTTTGGAGCAAGCTTATTAGACACGGAGCGGAGAGGAATGTTCTTGGTAGAAAGCCACACTTTTTGACCAGCGACGTAAACGGGAGGCTTAGACCGGTGGCGATCGGCTTTGGCCTTGGTGCGCGCTCCCACTTGGAGTAGAGTCTCACGGGCTCTAGTCCAAGTGCGATGACACCTCTGGACGAAGGCGTGAGCGGAGGGGACCGCGACTTCGGATTCCAGACTAGGAAAAACTGGTGGCTGGTAACCTACGCTACACTCAAACGGAGATAGGCCCGTAGATGATACTGGTAACGAATTGTGGGCGTACTCCACCATAGACAGTTGCTGACTCCATGAGGAAGGATTCTTGGAGACCAGACATCGCAACGTTCTCTCCAGATCCTGATTGGCTCTCTCAGTTTGACCATTGCTCTGGGGATGAAACCCTGAGGACAGGCTAACAGTCGCCCCCAACAGTTTACAAAATTCTCGCCAAAATTTGGACACAAATTGGGGTCCTCTGTCAGAAACCACGTCTGTCGGGAGGCCATGTAAGCGAAAGACGTGGTTAACGACGGTCAACGCTGTCTCCTTGGCTGAGGGTAATTTGGGCAAGGGAATGAAATGGGCCACCTTCGAGAACCGGTCCACCACGGTCAAAACTACCGTGTTACCCTGGGAGGGTGGGAGGGCGGTAACAAAATCTAGCGAAATGTGGGACCAGGGTCTCGAAGGGACTGGCAGCGGTTGAAGTAGCCCATCAGGGGGTCGATTGGAAGTCTTGCCAATGGCACAAACTGAGCAAGCCAACACAAAACTGTGAACGTCATGAGCCATACGTGGCCACCAGAATCGTTGCTTAACCAGAAACTTGGTGCGGCTAACTCCAGGATGACAAGCCACGTTGGAACAATGCCCCCACTGAATAACGTCCGACCTTAATCCCTCCGGCACAAACAACCGATTCGGTGGGCACTCGACCGGAGGCGTTACCCCTTCTAAGGCCGTCTTGACCTTCGATTCGACCTCCCATACGAGTGTGGAGACAAATAGATTCTCGGGTAAAATGCACTCGGGAGTAGACGGGCGCTCGGAACGGTCAAAAATACGCGACAAAGAATCAGGCTTGATGTTCTTGGAGCCTGGGCGGTACGAGAGAGTAAAGTCAAAACGTCCGAAAAAAAGTGCCCACCGAGCCTGCCTGGAGTTCAATCTTTTAGCAGTCTTAATGTATTCCAGATTCTTGTGGTCGGTCCAGACGATAAAAGGTACCCCTGAACCTTCTAACCAGTGGCGCCATTCCTCCAACGCTAACTTGACTGCCAACAACTCTCTGTTACCAATGTCATAATTGCGTTCGGCCGGGGACAAACGGTGGGACAAAAACGCGCAAGGGTGCACTCTGTCGTCTGTGGGAGAACGCTGGGATATCACTGCACCTACCCCCACCTCTGACGCATCGACCTGCACCACGAACTGACGTGATGGATCAGGGGTAATCAAGATGGGAGCCGAAACGAAGCGGCTCTTGAGTTTGGCAAACGCAGCTTCAGCTGCGTCTGACCACCTGAACGTCGTTCTGGGGGAAGTCAAGGCGGTCAGAGGCGAGGCTAGTTGGCTGAAGTTACGAATAAACCGTCTGTAGAAATTGGCGAACCCCAGAAACCGCTGTAGGGCCTTACGGGAATCTGGACTTGGCCATTCTACTACAGCCTTAACCTTCTCAGGATCCATGCGTATTCCCTCAGCCGACACAATGTAACCTAGGAAGGGAACAGACTGTGCATGAAAATCGCATTTCTCCGCCTTGACAAAAAGTCCATTCTCTAGCAACCTCTGAAGCACTCGCCGGACGTGCTGCACGTGTTCCTGGAGAGAAGATGAAAAAATCAATATGTCATCCAGGTAGACATATATGAACTGGTCGACCATATCTCGCAGCACGTCGTTGACGAGTGCTTGGAAGACCGCTGGGGAGTTGGACAGCCCGAAGGGCATGACCAAGTATTCAAAGTGCCCCCTAGGGGTATTAAAAGCGGTCTTCCACTCATCCCCCTTCCTGATGCGGACCAAATGATAAGCATTACGTAAGTCCAATTTAGTGAAGATAGTAGCTCCCTGCAACCTCTCGAAGGCTGAAGACATCAACGGCAAAGGATAAGTATTCTTTACCGTGATGCTGTTCAACCCTCGGTAATCAATACAAGGTCGCAGAGATCCATCCTTCTTCCCCACAAAAAAGAACCCCGCCCCCGCTGGAGAAGAGGAAGGGCGGATGAACCCCGTTGCTAAAGAATCAGAAATATATTTCTCCATGGCCCCCCTTTCTGGAACAGAAAGCGAATATAATTTGCCTTTAGGTGGAGTCGTACCTGGTAGTAAATCTATTGCACAGTCATAGGGACGGTGCGGAGGAAGAGACGCAGCCCGAGACTTACTGAACACCTCCTTCAGGTCCTGGTACTCCGCAGGCACGTTAGATAAATCCACAGGCTCCTCCTGAAACACAGAGACAGAAACAGACGAACAGGCAGAGACAAGACAGGACTCATGACATTTAGTGCTCCACTCCACTACTGTTCGTTGTTGCCAGTCTATCTTGGGGTTATGGGTGATGAGCCAGGGGTGTCCTAGAACAATGGGTGTGAGGGAGGAATCCAGTATGTGAAAGGAAAGGGTCTCGATGTGGTTGCCTGATGTGACAAGCGTGATGGGTCCGGTGGTGAGTGTTATGTTGGGTAAGTCTTGGCCGTTGAGTGCACGAACCTTGATCTTGTGGGTGAGTGGAAAGAGGGGAACTTGAAACTTGTGTGCAAATGAATAGTCCATGAAGTTACCTTCGGCCCCAGAGTCCACCAGTGCTTGACAATCGTGCTCGTTGGCTGACCATCTTAGTCTTACTGGGAGGAGCGTAGATGTAGATGAGGTCTTCTCGGCGGAGGTCCTACCCGACAGTAGCCTCATGCTTACTGCCGGGCCTGCCCTTTTGCTGGACAGTTGAAGGCGAAATGTCCCAACACTCCACAGTATAGGCAGAGCCCCTGGGACCTCCGCCTCTCCTTCTCCTCCCGAGTAAGCCGAGCTCGCCCAACCTGCATGGGCTCGTGATCGTAGACGGGACTGGCCGCATCCCCGCCGCTGGACCGTTGACTTGTGGCTCCTCCTGTCCCTCGACTGGGCAGCATCCGTCGCTCGATCCGAGATAGCCGTGCGTCTACTCGAAGGGCCAGTTCAATGAGTCCGTCGAGGGACGTGGGCAGGTCCAGGGCGTAGATCTCCCTCTGGATGCGGTCAGCCAGCCCATGCAGGAACATGTCCCACTGCGCCTCCTCGTTCCATTGACACTCTACAGCTAGAGTCCGGAATTCAATAGAGTAGTCGGAAACTGATCTCTCCCCCTGCTTCAGTTCCGCTAGTATGCGGGCTGCTTCTCTCCCGGAGCTGGCACGGTCGAAGACCCTCTTTATCTCATCCGAGAGTGTCTGGAACGAGGTGCAGCAGCGATCTTGTCTCTCCCACACCGCCGTCCCCCATAACGCAGCTTTCCCAGTCAGAAGCGTGAGCACAAATGCGACCTTGGCAGACTCGCTGGCGAACGTCCTAGGTTGCAGGGAGAAATGCATCGCACAGCGAGTTAAAAACGCTCTGCAAAAATTGGGCTCACCTGCATAAGACTCTGGTACAGGAAGGCGGGGCTCTGACTGGGAAGCATAGTCCGGTGGAGGAAGAGGAACGGCTGGTGTGGGCGGCGCAGCGGAACCTCGCAGAAGTTGAAGTTGCTGGGTGAGCTCAGACACCTGTGTCACCAGGGCTTGAACTGCTCTGGCTGTGTCGTTGAGATTCCTTTCTTGATGGTCCATACGTTGCATGCTGGAGTTGATGAATGTTTCTAAGGATGACGGATTACCTGCTGCTTCCTTAGCTTGGTCAGATCGTTCTGTCATAATCACAAGAATGGACGGAAGCAAAAATGCAAGTAAACTGTTTATTGAGGTGTAGAGAGAATAGTCCGGGATGGTGAGCTGCTGGTGACACAGGGACTAGATGGTCAGCGATGATGTCCGTGATGTGAAGTGAAGTAGGACGATAATCCGGGTGAAGACGAACTCAGTGAACCACGACACAGGAACGAGAACGAGAACGAGAACACGAACAGGACGGCCAGCGGGAACGAGGTCACACATGAGAACATAGACAACGATCTGACAAAGAGAGGAAAATGAGGTGAGGCTTTATAGGTGAGTAAATGAGCTGCAGCTGGTGATGATGAATGAAATCAGCTGATCGCTGATTGCCGGAGTGAAGCGGCCACGCCCACTGCACACACACACACACACAACAATACACGGGACGAGAAGGATCCCATGAATTTATGAACCGTGACAGTTGTTAGTTATGGATACAGCTGCACTGAGTATGTACTTGGATATGTAACAATGAGGTAACGTTTTTACAAGTTATTTATTAGGCCTGACAGATCCAAGTAGGTGTGTGTACAGTATAGGTGTGTGTGTTTATCTGTGTATGTGTGATACTTTGCATGTTTTTCTTTGTGAAGCTACACAAGCTTCCTAGCATCTGCTGGCCTGGATGCTCTTATCTTGGCTCTGTTTCCTACAAGATGTCATATGATGAATGAGAAGAATTCACAGATGATCTCGGTGTTTCTTGTTGTGTCTCTCTTATATTACTCAGTAGTTCTATTAAGATAACAAGACAGCCAGAAAAAAAACAGGTCATTCAGATCAGCATTATCTCTTCAGCCTCACTTTTTCTCCATAACCTTGCTTCCTCTTTATATATCTTTTTATATAAACAATATAGAAATAGTATTTTTATAAATGGAATTTTGAATTTCTTTTAGGATATTAAAACAAATGTATTTATTTTGCTTATTTAGCTATTAAACAAAATAAATTCTTGTCTTGGCAATTACAGATTTCTTTCTAACAAATTATCAATTAGCAACTTTAATTTGTAAATTTAGATTTTTTTAGTTTATTTTATTATTTATTTATTTAGTAAAGCTGAATTTTCAGAAGCCATTACGTCAGTCTTTCTACTCCAGTCATGCTAACTTCTTATTTCTTAATATCAGTGTTGAAAACAGTTATGCTGCTTGATATTTTTGTGGAAACCATGATAATTTCTTTTAGGATGCTTATATGCTCCTTATATGCCATAAAAAAATATTTTATTCGAAATGGAAATATTTTGTAAGAATGTAAATGTCACTTTTTTTTAAATTAATAAATCCTTGTTGATAAATGTTCTAAAAAAGAGAAATCTTACTTTCCTACGTTGTTGAGATATCTCTGTTAGGTTAGATGGAAGAATATTATATATCTAACATGTGTTTGCTGCATCAACTGTAACTGTATCAGTAACTCCAGATTAAACCTCAGTAGTGATGAGACAGCAGTGGTGGAGTCTCTGTACTGTGTTTTGTGTCAGTTTCAGCAGTGTTGACAAGGTGCTGCACCCTTGATTACACTCTTGCGTGCCACTGCAGTCGTTTAGATTAACCAGAAGGACCATGTTTGAAGTCTTGGTCAAAGATGGTAGCCTGCTGATCTTGTAAATAGTAATTTGAATGATAAGCGTAATGGTGAGATAGCATTTGGCGTGCTCTATAAACGTCTCTTCTTTGCAGCCAGATTGTCTGTTAATAAGGCTGTCTTCAAAAGAACGTTCGCACCCGAGGGTCAGAGGGACGATTCTGTGGCATCTCAGCCAAACAGAGACACTGACACTCGGTGATCAGGCTTGTGTAACTTTGATTGGCTAAATCTTTTTACATAATTCAGGGGGCGCTTACTTCTAGGAATTGTTTTAGGTTGTTTTTTTCACCCAGTGTTATGCACATTTTAGGATACTGTATAAGTGTGTGTGTGTGTGTGTGTGTGTGTGTGTGTGTGAACATATTTCTAATACACACAAAAATGTATACACTCAAATTGAGGTAGATACATTTTTTTATTATTTGACAAGACATGTACATAAACTACTATGGAAACACATTTACCAAATACATTTATATACTGTATGTGCATCCAAAAAGTATTGTTCTAACCTATAATTTGTATTATACTGAAAGTTTAAGCCTCTAAAACAGATCCTTAAAAGCTATTTTAACTATTCAGGGTTGTGATGTTACATCCAAAACACTTGTTGGTGTCCTTTGACCCTTACCTATAATTCTATGTCTTTATATGTTGTTGTGTCTTTTTAAGACACACACTACCCTTCAAAAGTCACCTATGCTCACCAAGGCTGCATTTATTTGATCAAAAAATGCAGTAAAAACAATCATATTGTAAAATATTTGTTTAATGTAAATGCATTAGTTTTTTATTTGGATATATATTTTTAATATATTTAATAAATATTTTTTTTTAATTTATATATTTATAACATTCTAATATGCTGATTTGGTGCTCAACATTTTGTGTTATTATGAAAATTGAAAATAGTTGGGCTGCCTAATATTTTTGTGTAAACCATGTTACATTGTCAGAAGAACAGCATTTTATTTGAAATATAAATTGTTTGTAACATTATAAATGTCTTTAAAGTCACTTTTGATCAGTTTAATGCATCTTTGCTGACTAAAAGTATTAATTTCTTTCAGAAAATTAACTCTTACTGACCCCAAACCTTTGAACAAGTGTACTTTCACTTTCATCTAACACTTAGAAAGTAATAGCCTACACCAAGTGCAATATTTACTGTTGCGCTATATTCTTGTTTTGAATTAAAGATAAATATTATTTTTTTACATTTTCATTTAGTAAATGTATGCATAATATTAGGGTTGTGCCGATAGACGATAGTATTGTGTATCGACGATAGTCAGAGATATCGCCTGTGGCTGATTCCTTTGACGATAGCAAGACTATTATTATTGTTGTTATTATTATCAGGCTAGTAATACTATGTATGTAATATTAGGACTTATTTGTTCTTTTGTAGATTTGTTCAGTGTAGACAGCTTCACTGATTATAACGGAAGTGTTTTTAAAGTGCATAAACTTGTGTTAGACTGAAGTCAGTTATGATGTTCTTTGGTAATGTAAATGTTCTTTGCTCGTTTTCTGTTGCTGCTGTTTGAAAATGTGAGGAAATGTAAGCCTTATATGTTATAATTAGTAACTTACAATGTTTGTATTAAATTGTTATCATGTTAAATACAAATTTAGTCCTATTAAAACATTAGGTTGCTTTTAGCCTTATGCTGGAGTTGGTTCTCATTCTGGCACTGAAAGTAAATTAGCACGATAATATTGTATATTGGCGATCTCACAGGCTGACTATAGGACGATATGACAATACAGCATATCGCCCAACAACGCATCATAGGGTTAAAGTTATTACATGCCACATAAAGGCTTTGCCGCTGACCACCGAAGATGTGTAACCTTTTCCTTTTTCTCACACCCTTGAATTCCTAAACATCTTAATCCAGTCAGTCTCCGGTCAAATGTTAAAGCCACTTTTTTTCTTTTGTTGTTGTTCAATCCACTGGCCAGTTCCTGTTAATCTCATAATCCACTAAAGGAAATTCCCACTAAATGAACAGAAGTTCTGTCTATTTCTGACAATTTAATTGCAGTTTCACTTCTCTAACCAAACAAAGACCTCGGCTTGACCGTGCACCTATTAAACAATTATTCGTGCTCCATGCCGAACGTGTTACTCTTAATCAAGAGAAAGTTTGGTGGTTCTTATCCATACAAAGTGGATTAGAGTAATGAAAAAATATCAGAAATAAGTAGAAATATTTGGTTGTCCCATAAATGTAATATTTTTACATTTATAAATAATTAGTGCTGTCAAATGATTAATCACATCCAAAATTAAAGTTTTTGTTTACCTAAAATATGTATGTTTACTGTGTTTATTGATTAAGTATATATAAATACACACACACAGTATATATTTTGAAAATATTTATGTGTATATACATTTATATATTTATATTATTATATTTTTATATTATATACTGTATAAATATATTTAATATATAAACATAACATATTTTTATTTAATATATAAACATAACATATTTTTCTTAAATATATACATGCATGTGTTTGTATAGTAACTTAAAAGAGTAGATTTTAAACTTATCAATCATTGTTTGAATCAGAAAGCATCCAGTTTGGAGTGTAATGAATATATGAAGGAAATATACTGTGTGAGAGCTATTTATTTTGATCAGTGGGGCTGTTTTAGATTCATTGTTGCACAATCATGTAACCTGTCCTGATATATGACTTCGGTATGGCTTGATGCACTACATTCTTACAATCTAATCAATAATCAGAACATAAAAGTGTGCAGATAAGTGGATGCTGCTGGCTGCAGTATAATGACAGCGAGAAAAAAAGGATACATTTAGAAACAAGTCTGCATTAAATCAAAGCTTCTTTGACAGAGCTGTGGGCCACATGCACCGGCTTCTCCTCACCTCATGTGTAAATAAAGGCATTATATTTTGCAAGGGTTTGGGCTTTTAGGAGTGACGTTAGCAGTGCATTGAGCGGTGAAATGTCAGCACATAAATACTGGAAATCTGGGCAATGTACTGTGCGCGTGAAAGAGTGCAAGTGTGCAAGGTGTGTGTGTGTGTGTGTTTTGAAAGCACTGCTTCAAATCCTTTGCAACTGTGCAAGTTTGTGTATATTTGTGCGATATTGACTGTGGTGTTGGGCACATTTCAGTAAAAAAAAAAAAAAAAAAACTGTATATGTAAAATATTTCCTAATTAAATGTTAAAATTAAATCATTAATATTTGATTGATATTTTATGAGTATTAGAATATTTTAGTAAAAATGTTTCTTTGCTGTTAGATTGTCTGTCTATCTGTAATACCATTCAAAAGTTTAGGGTCATAAGAGGGTCAATAATAATAAAAAAATAAAATACTTTTATTCAGCAAGGATGCAATAAATTCATTGAAAGTGACAGTGAAGACTTTTACATTCTTACAAAACAAAGAAACTTTTTTAAAATAGCCTGTTGAACGTTTTAAAAAGCAGTACTCAAAACAGCAAGAGCCAACCTGTCCCGTGGCATCAAGAAAGCAAAACGGTTATATGCACAAAAAATCAATAATCACTTTACTGACAGCAAGGACACACAGAGTCTGTGGCAAGCTATTCAGACCATCACAGACTACAAGCCCCTGCCACAGGCATGTGATGACGACACATCCCTCCCAGATGCACTCAATGAGTTTTATGCATGGTTTGAAATGCAGAATGACAAACCTGCACAAAAACTACCCACACCTGCCAACGACCAGGTGCTCTGTCTGTCTCCAGTCGATGTAAGGAAGACCCTATCTAGGGTTGACCCACGCAAGGCTGCAGGTCCTGACAACATACCAGGCCGGGTACTGAGAGACTGTGCTGAACAGCTGACAGATGTCTTAACAGATATCTTTAACATCTCACTAAGCCAAGCAGTTGTCCCCACATGTCTCAAGTCCACCACCATCACCCCAGTACCAAAGAAGTCACCTGTGTCCTGCCTGAATGACTATCATCTATATGCACTACATGATATATATGCACTATATCAAATCCAATCTCCCAACACACTTGACCCGCTCCAATTTGCATACTGTCCAAACCTCTCCACGGACGATGCCATTTCCTCCACCCTCCGCCTGGCTCTTGCCCACTTAGAAAACAAAGACTCTTATGTTAGAATGCGGTTCATCGACTTAGCTCAGCATTCAACACAATAATCCCACAACAGCTCCTCAACAAACTAAACCTGCTGGGCCTAAATGCCTCCCTCTGTAACTGGATCCTGGACTTTCTAACCGGAAGACCTCAGTCAGTCCGTTTCGGCCACAACACATCGAGCACTACCACACTGAGCACAAGTGCCCCACAAGGCTGTGTGCTCAGCCCGCTGCTCTTCACGCTGCTGACCCACGACTGCACTGCCAAGTTCAGCTCCAACCACATCATCAAGTTTGCCGATGACACAACTCTGGTAGGTCTCATCAGCAATAATGATGAAACACCCTACAGAGAGGAAGTGGCACAACTGGTTGAATGGTGTGGTGCAAACAACCTGTCCCTCAATGTGAGTAAGACAAAGGAGGTTGTGATGGTACACACAATGGGAACTTGGTATGGGAACTTTAGTGCAGCAAGACACTACAGCGGACAGTGAACACAGCTGCAAAGATCATCGGTGCCCCTCTCCCCTCCATCCTGGACATTTTACTTGCACGATGCTCCAGTAAAGCTACCAGTATCGTGAAAGACCCCACCCATCCCTCCCACAGTCTCTTCCAGCTCTTGCCATCAGGAAGACAAAACCCTAACCCGCTCACCCCAGACTGCTCAACAGCTTTTTCCCCCAGGCTGTGAGAGCCCTCAATGCAAATCACCTCACCCCCCTCTGAAACCTCATCCACAACCCTAGCTCCTGAAACCAGGATCCCCCCCCCCATCCCACCACACCACACCACACCACACCACATGCACCACATGAAAACTGTTGAAAACCTCAAGAACATTGTGCAATTCTGAGTGTGCTACACACAGGTGAGTGGGCTGGACAAACCACCTGTAGAAACACACTCTTTTTCTCCCTATATGCACCAGACACTTTCATGTGGGAAGTCGTGGCCTAATGGTTAGAGAGGTGGACTCGTAACCCAAAGGTTGCGAGTTCGAGTCTCAGGCCGGCAGGAATTGTGAGTGAATGTCTTCACCCTCAATACCATGACTGAGGTGCCCTTGAGCAAGGCACCGAACCCCCAACTGCTCCCCGGGTGCCGCAGCATAAATGGCTGCCCACTTCTCCGGGTGTGTGTTCACGGTGTGTGTATGTTCACTGCTGTGTGTGTGCACTTTGGATGGGTTAAATGCAGAGCACGATTTCTGAGTATGGGTCACCATACTTGGCCGTATGTCACTTCACTTTCACTGTCACTTATAAACACTCCATGTTACAAGGACTTAATAAGATAACACAAATGTTTACTTGTGAATGCATCACAAATTATATTGCACTACTTCCTCCTTAACCTTAAATACCTCTATTGCACAATATCATGTACAGCTATTATGTAAAGTACTTGTATTGTCTGTCTTAGGTTATGTGTATGTATAGTCAACTGTTTATAGTATATGTATAGTTAGATTAGCGATTCAGTAAGTTAGCTATGTAGGTCTAAAATTGTTCTTACGTCTAGTGTTGTATGTTTATATTTATGCTTATTTATGTAGCACCGTGGTCCTGCGAGACACGACATTTCGTTCCACTGTACAGGTGCATCTCAATAAATTAGAATGTTGTGAAAAAGTTCATTTTTTCTTGTAACTTATTTCAAAAAGTGAAACTTTCATATATTTTAGATTCATTACATGTAAAGTAAAACATAAAAAAAATAATTGAGGATTAGAGCTTACAGCTCATTAAAAAGTCAAAAATCAGTACTCAAAATATTAGAATATTTACATTTGAGTTTCAATTAATGACCATCCCTACAGTATAAATTCCAGGTATCTCTTGTTCTTTGAAACCACAATAATGGGGAAGACTGCTGACTTGGCAATGATCCAATGACACCCTCCATAAAGAGGGTAATCACAGAAAGTCATTACTGAAAGGTGTGGCTGTTTACAGAGTGCTGTATCAAAGCATATTAAATGCAAAGTTGACTGGAAGGAAGAATTTGGGTAGGAAAAGGTGCACAAGCAACAGGGATGACCGCAAGCTTGAGAATACAGTCAAGCAAAGCTGATTCAAACACTTGGGAGAGCTTCACAAGGAGTGGACTGAAGCTGGAGTCAGTGCATCAAGAGTCACCATGCTCAGACGTCTTCAGGAAAAGGGCTACCAAGCCACTTCTGAACCAGAGACAACGTCAGAAGCATCTTACCTGGGCTGTGGAGAAAAAGAATTGGACTGTTGCTCAGTGGTCCAAAGTCCTCTTTTCAGATGAAAGTAAATGTTGCATTTCATTTGGAAATCAAGGCCCCAGAGTCTGGAGGAAGAGTGGAGAGGCACATAATCCAAGTTGCTTGAAGTCCAGTGTGAAGTTCCCACAGTCAGTGATGATTTGGGCTGCCATGTCATCTACTGGTGTTGGTCCACTGTGTTTTCTGAAGTCCACAGTCAACGCAGCCATCTACCAGGAAATTTTAGAGCACTTCATGCTTCCATCTGCTGACAAGTTTTATGGAGATACTGATTTCATTTTCCAGCAGGACTTGGCACCTGCCCACACTGCCAAAGGTACCAAAAGCTGGTTCAATGACCATGGTGTTACTGTGCTTGATTGGCCAGCAAACTCGCCTGATGTGACCTGACCTGACCTGATTGTCAAGAGGAAGATGAGAGACACCAGACCCAACAATGCAGATGAGCTGAAGGCCACTGTCGAAGAAACCTGTGCTTCCATACCACCTCAGCAGTGCCACAAACTGATCACCTCCATGCCACGCCGAATTGAGGCAGTAATTAAAGCAAAAGGAGCCCCTACCAAGTATTGAGTACATATACAGTAAATGAATATACTTTCCAGAAGGCCAACAATTCACTAAAAATGTAATAAATACTTATGAAGTATTCTAATCTGTTGAGATAGTGAATTGGTGGGTTTTTGTTAAATGTGAGCCTAAATCATCACAATTAAAAGAACCAAAGACTTAAACTACTTCAGTCTGTGTGCATTGAATTTATTTAATACACGAGTTTCACAATTTGAGTTGAATTACTGAAATAAATGAACTTTTCCACGACATTCTAATTTATTGAGATGCACCTGTATGTCCACACATGTAGCGGAATGACAATAAAGCTCGACTTGACTTGACTAATTCATCCAAGAATCCTGGAAAAAATGTATCAGTTTCCACAAATATTATATATATATATATATATATATATATATACACACACACACACACACACACACACACATTTATGTCAGAGGGGTTGATTTAAAAAAAGTTTCCACTATAAAAATGTTTTTACAAAAATGAAATGTTTTAAATCAACCCCTCTGACATAAATGTGTGCATAGTTAAAGAAAATAAAATCTCTTACTTTATGCTCCACATCTGATATTTACCATTAACATGCAGTAGCTTGTGTTTCAATATAAAATTGCAAATGTGGTAACATGGAAGGTTAGAAGATTTTGCATGTGACATCCTGTTTGTTCAGGATACGGAGAGGATTCTCTAATTGTCTGCTCATGGTAACAGTATTGTCTGTAAATGTCAAGCCTCTCATCATCCTTCTGCCATCCAATTAACATCTCTCACTGCTCTTCTGCTTTTCCTCTCAACAAGCTCAGCATATATCCCACTCACAATACAGCGACTCAGTGGCCTGTGATTGTGCCCTTTCAAACTATAGCGTGAATGAGAGTTTCCAGATAGCTGAGTGTGTTCAGAAGGCCACAGGGTGTGTGTGTGTGTTGGTAAACGGATGTGTGACATGAATGAATAGTGGAGATGCACTGATAGATGCCATTTGCAGTTGGCACAACAGTATATCAGTGATCTAATTAAAATTAAGTAATTTATGATCTTCTGCTTACATAAAGACTGTAGAAGAGATGGTATTCTCACAGCTGAATTTGCACTAATAAACACTACAACAGCATAAAAGTGTAATAATAGTAGTCTGGATTCGAGCCTCAGCAAAGGTGAATAACCACTTTTTTATGGTTTGCTCCTCACACAAAGGTATGGAAATCTGCTTCTGCCTCAGAATTAAAAAAAAGGTATAATTGCAACTTTTATCTCACAGTTATGACTTTTCTTCCTCATAATTCTGAGTTTATATCTTTAGTCAGAATTGTGAGATATAACTGTAAATTGTGATAATATATGAACTGTCAGATAAAGCAACTGCCTTATTTATATTTTATTCCGTGGCGGAAGCAAAAACAGAATTACGACATGTAAACTCAGAATTGCGAAATGTAAACTTGGAATTGCAAGAAAAAAGTAATCTCTATTTTACAGAACTGCAAGAAACGTACTTAATTACGTTAAAACTTAATTACGAGATAAAAAGTCACAGTTATCTTTTTTTTTTATTCCATGGTGGAAACAGGCTTTCGTACAAAGTTGTTATATACTGTTTAGTTTTTTCATTTGTTCTTTGTCTGTTTTGGACTTGACATCTCATGTTTACTATGATCTTAGATTATGTGGTAATGCTTCAAAAAATTTTACTTTCGTGCTCCTCTGATAAAATGATAAGTTCTGGAGGACTTGAGTAAATAATGACAGTAAATTCATTTTGGTTGAACTATTGCTTTAAGTCAAGCAAAGCATAAAATTGAACCAAACAACTTTGCGGACTTGAGCAATAACTAGTATTCCCTTTCCAGATGTGAAGTGTGCTTTTAAAAATATTTAAATGACCTCATAATAACCTCATTCCAGATGCAGGGCAGTTTTTCATGATTCAGTAGCTGGAGCCTGTGCTTTCTTCTGGGAAGTGTCTGTGCTCATTTTCACTGATAGAATTTCTGTTTGTATGATAGGTATTAGTGTTAACCCTGTTTCGCTGACATTAAGGATTTATGCTTTCCAGACTGGATGCAGCTTTACTTCCTGCTCTTGTGTTGTCTGCTCCTGCTTCTTCTTTTTGACATATTTCACAACTGTGTACAGTGTATTAAACACTGACTTCCAATTCCACTTTACAATTAAATTAATTATTATGATCTTAGCAGGCAGCTCTCTAGACTGTGGATAGCAGGTTTGTGTTATGGATGGATTGTTTGGTTTTACACAGTGTTTCCCAGCAGAGCTTGTGTTGCCAAACCTGTGTCTTGTTTTATTTATACTTCAGCAATATGTTTCCCCTCATTAGAACAGTTGTTTTTTTAATTTTCAATTCTTGGAATGTGAAGATGGCCGCATACACTCTTAAAAATAATGGTGCTTAAAAGTTTCTTCAAAGCGATGCCATAGAAGAACCATTTTTGGTTCCGCAAAGAACCATTCAGTCAAAGGTTCTTTAAAGAACCATCTCTTTCTTACCTTTTTATAATCTGAAGAACCTTCTTTCACCACAAAGTCCCTTTTGTGAAACAGAAAGGTTCTTCAGATGTTAAAGGTTCTTTATGGAACCATTTAGACAAAAAGGTTATTCTATGGCATCATGAAGAACCTTTATTTTTAAGAGTGTAACTCACCATGCTTTTGCAATAATACCATTATTTTGTTGTATTTGTTCATTTTTAAAAATAAAGCCAACAGTTTGCTTGGCTTTAAGTTTAATTATAAAATAAATAAAACTTATAAAATGTTAAAACTTTCACACTATTACATTAACTTTAATCATTTTAAGTAAGTTAACATAATAGTGTGAAGGTTTTAAAATTTTATAAGTTTTATAAACCTAGTGCTTGCTGGGAAGAGTTGAATGGGATTGAACCGCAAAATCAGTTTTTCCTAGTAGTCCTATTTGAAAAATCAATTCAAAATCACAGTTTATTGTTATAGAAAAGCTGCATTAAGGTGCATTGCTTGGATTCCTGAAAGCTGTATATTGTTAGGACTCCACATTACCAAGTAAGCCAAAACGATTACAATAATAAAAAAATTGTTGGTATTGTATCAATATTTGCTTGAGGCAATCATTTTTAACAGTGACTGAGACAGATGTTTAGATGTTCTTTCTTTTGTTCTGGTTACCATACACACGTAATTGCACTATATAAAGCCTTGTACAGTATCAAGGCATTCATCTTTTTTTGCGTCTTCAGCCTCTCTTTCCCTTTCTTATATTCCCCACAGACACCTCACAACATTAACAGTGTGGTTGTGTGTACTGGACAAATTTGCAGGCTGTCACAATTCAAGGCACGTGGATATTTATAGAGCTTTCCACTGCTGCCACCTTTGTCCTCTGCTTAGAGGTACAATCCTTTTCTCTTCTTTCTCTGATTTGCTGTACTATTTGTTTTCTAGCTTTTTAACCCATCTACATATTATTCTGTGTGCATGTTGTCATAAAGAAATCATAGGTAAATCACATGACACCTTCCACTTTTTCAATTTTCAAACATGTATCCTTCTTCCACTCTCAGCATAGCTTAATGTTTATCTCTCTCATTGTGTAACTGATACCTGGTCCATCAGCCTGCCCTGATTGAATTAGGGTCAGAGACTCTGCCGTTATACGCAGATGTTTTGTGGCGTACAGTCTACAGAGTCCAGCTCAGCAATGTGTAAAGCCCTCACTATTCATCATCCCCTCTGTTTACCCACATGGCCCATATCTATGTCCTCGTGCTTTCATCTCGCTGTGGCTTTTATGGCATATTAACAGTCCAAGTGATGAATTTAGCCTAAGATTTAGTCTAATGAGGGCCACAGCAGGGTCTATTGCAGTATACTTCATCTTAATGTATCGCAGAGAATGAGAAGAGAGAAACGGGGCATGCTGCGTTATTGCGAGGATTATTTCATAACCCACATTCAGTTTTATAAAACTAGAAAAGATGTTACTTAAAAGGCGTAACGCCTTCTTAGGTTTACCTATGATTTCTGTTTTCATTGTGCCAGACCTGGATGGGTGGATTGTTTGGATTCTGTATGAAATGTCTGAACATGAATAAATTGTTGGTTAAATTGAGCAGCTTACCTGGAATTAAAAGGATAGTTCATGCAAAAATTCTGTCATCATTCACTCACCCTCATATTAATAATGATATGAAATATGAGATATGAAAAAATATCTATAATATATATAAAAAAATCTGTTAGCATGAATGTAGTCTCATCCTCAGACGTCACTCCCACGGACCGTTGGCTAAACATCTGATGCATATGGCACACTTATCTGGAAACACTTCAGGAGTGCCGAAGTCGACGTCGGATTGGTTGAATTATACAGGATTTCCGGGAGACGTGTGTGTCGCGTTCTTTAACGTTCCGCCTGGAAACAAAGATGCTGTGCTGCCAAACCCCCTCATGAAAGAAGAAAGCCGTTGTGTTTACAAATGTGACGACAAACGCTTATCAGGGTCAACTAAAAGTATGTGAAATATTTAAAGTTCGCGGCATAGAATCTTTAAAATACGTCCGAGAGTTTCACACACCGGTCTGGTATTGTGGTGACATTTCCACGCACCGAAACGTGACGCTGAACGAAACGAACTGTGATTGGTTGTTTGACATGTTGGTCAAACGGCCTCATGGGCGGGCCTTGGGCAATAAACGCTGCCATCTATTCCAGACCTTCAGCCGTTAGTCTGAAGGTCTGGCTATGCAAGACTAGCATGAATGCTACTATTCAATATATCTGATATTTATCCAAATATATTTGAATTATTATTAATATATATTATATTGTAATATAATAGAAGAGCACAAAAGCAACAAAAAAAATCACAATTTAAAGGCAGTTTGAAGGAGAGTCAGTAAGTTTTTTTTGACATTTGATGTCTGTGAATTTGTTGATTTCTCATGGGTTAGCTTCTGAAAAATATTTTTCCTACACTGTAAAATTTTTCTTAATTAAACTTTTTTTACACTATAAATTTTGTATTATTATTTTTCAAAGTTGTAAATACAACAAAGATTGATGTAGTACATTTTTAAAGAACATAGAGTTTTAGTCTTTCTGTACTTCAGAATTTCATGTTTAGTTCAATGTGTATTTGCCGTTAGCAATTTCTGAGTAAAAAATATTTTGCTACCCTTTTTTCAGTGTAAAATTCAACCTGGACCAACTGTCAACACAGGCACACCATCAGAGAATGGTATCGACATGATTTACAGCCAAATCATGTGCTTACCAGGAAATACAAACACACGTGGCACTGCATTATTCACCTCACGAGACTATCATTTCTGCTGATTTGAGGATTTGATTTCTGCTTTTGGCAGATTGACTTTGGGCTTGGAGGTTGGGTTCAAAACTTGCTTCTCAGCTGAAATGCTAGCCGCACATGGTCTTTGCGTGCTCTAATGTATCTATTTTTTACTGCGTTCATCGTTTTTTTAAAGGAAACCTATTGGGGGCAGCTAAGCAGTTTCTGGGCATTTTCTTCCTCTGTCCATTCAGTCAGGTTGTTGATGATTCAGGACTGGGTAACTGGGCCTTGGCTTTCAGTGCTTTTGGCCTTTTTCAGTCTGTTGTTTTATGAGGGATCGTTTTACCTACAGTACATTAGTTTGGCAGTAATGAGTCACACTCAGCAGAAATGCTTCAGGGATGAAGTGACCTTTTAGTCTTCTGAAAATATTATTTATGCATAAAGAATGTTTGAGGAGCATGTTTAGAACTAATTGACATCAGATCAATGCCCTAATAGTTCCCATAATCTTTGATATATCTTTATTAGACCCATCATTCTCTCAATCTACATATATCAGGCCAGGACCAACAGACTGCAGGACAGCTTCATCCACCAGGCTACACCATTCATATTCTGCACTGTCTGTGTATTTCACTGGTTTGCACTATCTACCATGTGCCTTATGCCACTTTATCTATTTTTTATTATTATTATTATTTTTATTTTTTTCTACATGTCCTTATTTGTATATTTGTGCGTTCTACTGTTAGTGTTTAGTGTTATCTGTATGCACCAGGGAGTAAGAGAGTAATGCAATTTCAATTCTCTGTATGTATGTACGGTACATGTGGTAGAATTGACAATAAAGCTGACTTTGACTTTGACTTTTGACTATATACTTAGAACGATACTAATGTCTAAAAAAAAATATATTTTTAATTGTTGATCTTAAAGTCATAATTCTTTTCTTGTACTCTGAACTGCAAACAGATACTGCAAATGGGGGGAAATTTCAACCTTTCAGAAACTGTTTAAACGTAAAACTTTGTAAAATGGCTCCAGAAACCAAGTCCATTAAATACGTTTGAAAAGTGTTTGTGCATGTTAAAGTAGCGCTAAAATCCATGTATTATTAATCCTGTTTGTTTACTTTAAACAACAGGTGTTTCCACTCACCCGTGATTTGCAGAATAGATTTGTTTTCTGGTGCTCTTCCATCCAACACACGAAGACATGGATTACAGATTTATCCGTGGAATTCTTGCTGAGGTTATTTTCTTTTATTTATTTTTTGGACTCATTCTTTGGGATGGTAAACACTGTAAACTTTGGAAAGTGTATAATTATCCTTGGCCTTTTTTAAGTGTTTGTAGGCTCTTCCGATGTCAGCTGATGATCAGTGCTGTATTTGGAGGACGACGTGGCTGTTTGCCAGTCTTTGTCTCCTTCCTCTTTTCTGAGTGAATCAGTGTACAGCCGCTCATTAAGATCTGTCAGTCTCATAATGCTCTTCATTCCTTAGAGTTTGTGCTATTAGCAACCTACTGTTTCTATCAATAATTGATTGTAACAAAAGCCCCAGGAGTTGAATTTCAAATGTCCTTATGGACTTCATTAAAGAGTTAGTTCACCCAAAATTGAACATTCTGTCATTAATAACTCACCCTCATGTCGTTCCAAAACCGTAAGACCTTCGTTCATCTTCAGAACACAAATATTTTTGATGAAATCCGAGAGCTTTCTGACCCTGCATAGACAGCAATGCAACTACCACATTCAAGGCCCAGAAAAGTCGAAAGGACGTAGTTTACAAAATTAAGGTTGAACCACTGATGTCACATGGACTATTTTAATGATGTCCTTACTACGTTTCTGGACCTTGAACGTGGTAGTTGCGTTGCTGCCTATGGGATTTCATCAAAAATATCTTAATTTGTGTTCCAAAGATGAACAAAGGTCTTACGGGTTTGAAACGCCATGAGGTTGTGTAATTAATGACACGATTTTTCATTTTTGGGTGAGCTATCCCTTTAAGCAACAAGGTTCCTTTGTTGTGACTATTTGAATCATCTTACTTGTCCTCACAACCAAAACGCTGTTGCTCCTAACCGTCACATTACACCCAAGAACACAGCTGAAAAATGTCATTCTGTCCTCGTACAGTTAGATCGCAGAGCTGAGAAGTAAGGCAGCGGGTATGAGTGAGCGGGCCAGATGTGTCCGGTTTGGCATCATCCCCAGCAGCAGCTGCTTGCGCAGAGCCAGTCGGACTCCAAGAGCTTCTCTGAGAACCGCGGGGCGAATCCAGCTTTTATTTTACAAAACTTCAGCTGGGAGCACCTGGAGCCATCTGGGAGCCCCAGTTCTTGCGAAAGGGCCCCTTTTTTCCAAAGAGTCTGAGTGCTCCCAAGAGATGGCAGGAAGTGGGGCTGTAATCTCTGCTTTTATCCACTCCATTTTGAGTGGGCATGCTGGGCTTTCCAAGCGGTGTCTGTGACAGCAGTGATTAAGAGCATCTGTGTGTATGAGCTGAATGCCAGCTTGGATTATGGGGTGTCATGGCGAGTTTCTCTATCCACCAGAGGCCAATAGTCATCAGTACGTGTAGAACACATGTTTGTTTTTGAGTTTTTGGTCAGTCTTTGCTGTGTTGCTGTGATATTTTTGGTTTTGTTTGTTGATTTGTTTATTTTTATTTTTACTGTTGTTTCCTGAGATGTTTGGTCTAGATTAAAAAAAATAATAATCAAGTAATAAATCTTCATTAATTTAATTGTTTTACATGATAAAGTATTATTTAAAAAAAATAAAAAATACAACACTCACCCTAGTTTTGTATTGTATTTTGACCTGTTAGTTTGTGTGTGTTTGTTTGTGTTTCAGTTTTCTCCTAGTGTTCAGCTGTCTGGTGCTTTCTGTTTTCTCCACCATCCCAGATCATCAAACATTTGCCAACGAGGCGCTCTTCATCCTGGTAAGGGGTTAAAATGACACAAACTATACCTTAAACAGTAACAATACTAATCACTTTAGAGGGAAACTATATCATAAGAATGCTGATTGGTTCATGACACCACAAGAACATGCACAGTCCCAAACCCTTCACTAGCAGCTTTCCTTAGCATGAATATCAAAGGCAGCAGACAGGGAAAAAGTTAATATAAACAAATATTAGCAATTTATATGTTGATTAGTTTTTCAGAATGCACAGCTACTTTTAAATGGCCAGGCTCTTTACGTACCTAGATGGTATATTTCCAACATACCAGCAGGGCCCGAAGCAGCCACTTTGCATGTTTATTTATGAAATATTTTGGCTAAATTCATATAGCTATCAGCTACGAATGAAAGTGTAAGTACTCTCAGATCCATTTAACCCATTTTACCATATTTAAATACTGAAATGCACTGAAAAGTGCATAGTTCACCCAAAAATGAAATTTCTGTCTTTATTTACTCACACTCATGTCCTTCCAAATCGATCTCTTGTATGATTAATTTCTTTTATATTTTAAGAAGATATTTAGAAGAATTTGGGTAACCAAACAGTTGACTTCCATTGTATGGAGAAAAAAAAAATACTGTGTAAAGTCAATGGCTACCGGTTTGGAATGACATGAGGGTGAGTAAATGATGACAATTTTCATTTTTGGGTGAACAAATCCTTTAGCTATGCTAGTGTAACAATTTTTTTTATATATATAAAATGGAATAATCACAAAAGTAGGTATAAGTCTGCCACAGTATACATTGTTTCATATCTATTGAATTGCATTCAAATGAATCCACTGACTCTCTCTTACCTGTAAAGCAAATGGCTTGACTTCCTTCCTGTGTTTTATATCCAAAAATGTAGTTTAAAGAAAATTCAAAGTTGGCAGCCGTGGACTGTCTGATCTAAGTAGCTTCACTAAACAGCATCCACATTGTCTGCACGTCTCTAAATACATTCATAATAGCACATCATCTGAATAATTAATCGCACAGGGCCTTCTCTGTGGCTGTTAGTCCATCCAATCGCAGTCTGTATATCTTTTTTGAGGTGTTTTTGGAGGTGTGTCTTCAAAAAAGGTGAATTGGGTCTTTTTTCAGTTTGCCAGCATTATGGATCAAATGTGCCATGTATGCAAGCCTGTTTTGCTGTCTATTGTGTTACTAAGAAGTTTATTTTATTAGTCCAGCCGGTATTGTTCTGAAATCCTTCGTAAACATAAACACGTACATATGCAGTAGAGAGTTTTGTAACTACAAATTATTATTAATTCATTATAAGGCTTTTTGCTAAAGCATGTTCTGCATGCCATCCATCTTGAGGGATTGCAAACTTTATTTAGTATGATACACTATTATCAGTGTTCTGTATACGGCTCCATTATAACACATGAGGGGAGCATTTGCTCACTTTATAACTGCAAGGAAACACATTTTGAAAATTATTAGGCCTTATTTTCATTACTGTTTTAGCAGCATCTCAGGCCGGATTCATTTCTCATCTGATTGGCACACGGTAAGCATTCTTGTACTGTCTCATGTCTCCCTGTGGCCGCGTTAAGTGTGCATTTTGTTTTCCGCTGGGATCTTTGCTCTGGGAAATGGCAGTGTAAGCACACGGCAGGATTCAGGTGTTGTCGAGTATGCAAGAAGTAGCCGACTCCATCCAATAATCTTAGCTGCAATTCTATAATCACTCATTCAGTATGAAGTGCTTTCCCTCTGACACCGACTTTCTCTCCCAATTTTTTCCATTTAATGGTCTCCTTCAGAAAAGGACTATGTTGTCTATCATGCAAGTTCTGGTATTGATACACTCAGTCTGTAATGTGTTTGTTCACATTGAGAGCGCGGGTGCCACTACAGGATCTGTAATCAATACAAGCATTTAGCGCGGGCCTCTGTGAATCCAAGCCGTCTGTGGCATCTTCAACAGGAAGAGAAGCAGTCATTTGAGTTAACGTAAATTAGAGGTATTTGACCAGTCTAGTGCTTTAGTCTTTACTGCCAGGTAGTTTATTTTTATATTTATAGATTACTGGCAGAACATCTGTCATCAGTATTTTTAGTGCTATTTTGATATATTTGTTACGATATTCAAAGTAGAAGACGGACATTATTAAAAGGAATGACTTTGATTTCATGTTGTTTGACTTGCAGGAGTTTGTGATGATCGTGGTTTTTGGGCTGGAGTACTTTTTGAGGATCTGGGCTGCCGGATGCTGCTGCCGGTACAGAGGATGGCAGGGTCGGCTACGGTTCGCCAGAAAGCCCTTCTGTGTCATAGGTAAAGACCTGGAGTCTGAGATCAAAAGCACTATGTCTATTTAAAGTGAAGGGGAACAAAAGGTGTTTGGATAAAGATCTATGGCAGAAAATACCATTCACATGTCTAAATATAGTCAGTCCAATCAGGTTTCATTGGGTCATAGTCGACCCACAATCATCTTTATCAAGACATCTATGACGTTTTTTACTCTGGAGCACAAAAGGAATTATTATTTAAAGGTCAAATCTTTTTTTATATACAACAAATGTACACTACCGTTCAAAAGTTTGGGATTGGTAAGATTTTTTCATATATGTTTAAAAAGTCTCTCATTCTCACCAGAGCTGCATTTATTTGATAAAAAATACAGTAAAACTGTATAAATATTTATTTAAATATTTTAAAATGTAATTTATTCCTGTGATGGCAGGAATAAAATAATTTTGTAATTGTAATTTAAACATTAATTAATTAATTAATTTAATAATGTAATTTATTCCTGTGACTGCTGCTTATTTAATCGTGTTAGTAAGGTAGTTGTTAAGTTTAGGTATTGGGTAGGATTAGGGATGTAGAATATGATCATGCTATGTACTAATAAACAGCCAATATGCTAGTAATATGCATGCTAATAGGCAACTAGTTAATAGTGAGAATTGGTCCCTATACTGAAGTGTTCCAAAATCTTTTGTGACTTTGTGAATGTGTTTATCATCACTTTTGATTTATTTAATGTCTCTTTTGTAACATTGTAAATCTATTAACTATCACTTTTGACCAGTTTAATGTGTCCTTGCTGAATAAAAGTATTAATTTCTTTTAAGGAAGAAAAATATTACTGAATGCACACTTTTGAACAGTAATGTGTATAGATATCAGTGTACAGCAGGCTGAGATTTCAACCTATTTCAACCATAAATTACATCAATAGATGTCTTACAAAAAGAAATGGTACTTTTAAAAAAAAGTGGTGCCCCTTCAAAAGAATGATTGTGTTTGCTGCCCCATATTAGTGGAATAAGGTGCATTTAAGTATTTTTTTAAATATATGCATTTAAATATCATATTTTCTTTGTTTCTCTCCTTCTGTTTTTTGTTGTTGTTGTTTTTGTTTTTTTGTCCTTGTCATCTATGGTTTTCTCATTTTGTAGACTTCATTGTCTTTGTGGCGTCGCTGGCAGTGATAGCAGCGGGCACACAGGGAAACATCTTCGCCACATCTGCTCTGCGCAGCATGCGTTTTCTGCAGATCTTGCGCATGGTGCGCATGGACCGCCGGGGAGGAACCTGGAAGCTGCTTGGCTCTGTGGTGTACGCTCACAGCAAGGTGAAGCCACACATGTTAATCCATCACAGGATGATTCAATATAATGCCACTGTGACATCTGAATTTATGAAACATATACATAATCCAATACAATACAAAGTTCTCAAGTTAAGTGTTATAAAATCTTCTGAAATACTCTTTTCATAGCTTTCCATTGTCCACTTTTTGTTTTTAAACTTTCCTCTCTGTTTCAGGAGCTGATCACAGCCTGGTACATTGGCTTCCTGGTACTGATCTTTGCCTCGTTCTTGGTCTATTTGGCTGAGAAGGAGGATAACCCAGAGTTTTCCACTTATGCTGACTCCCTCTGGTGGGGAACAGTAAGTACTGCCGTCGACTGAACTAATGACCCGTGTCGCTGCTGTCAGAGTGTTCTCTCAGTCAGTTCCCTGGCTCAGAATAGCTTTGTGGGAATTGATGTTGCAGCTATTTTGTTTGATTTCTACTGGGATTATAATTCTGCCTCTAATAGACTGATTGCTGAATAATACCCTGAATCTGCTTAGTTAGAAATGTTTTTTAGAAGCATCCCGCCTACATGCACACAGTGGGCCTCAAGTCAGGGGTATTATAGTTTTTAATTTTTTTTATTCATATTTTAATTTTCTTATCTTTCAGAAATGTAAACTTCATTTTTTGTGTGTTTTTTTGCATTAAAGTTAATGCGTTAAATGTTTTGGTCAAAGTTCTAATGTTATTGCTGTGTAGTAGAATTTTCATGTTCAACGCAGGCAGGTTGTAAAGGTTTTATAATCTAATAAAAAGCTGTATAAAAGCTGTCGTTTTATTAGATTTTAATTAGTTTTGGAGTCATTCATATTAAATGTATTTTTATTATTTAAGTTTTATTCATTTTTTATTCACATTAGTTTTATTTCAGTTGATAAAATATTTTGTATTTTAGTTTTTGTTACTGCCACTGCCTTAAGCTTTTCTTTTCAGCAAATAACAGTTCATTTTTACATAGATTTTGCTAAATGTGTTTACTTGTTCATTTTCCTGACCTTGCAATGCACTTCAAACTGATTAGCCATTTACATGTTTTGTGATTTAGAAATTTTGAAATTAGACGGAAAAAGCATTATTTGTATTATATGTTATTTATAACTCCACCGTTTTTACCCAGATCACCCTCACTACGATCGGTTACGGTGACAAGACGCCACGCACCTGGCAAGGTCGGCTTTTAGCGGCTTGTTTTGCCCTGCTGGGAGTGTCCTTCTTTGCCCTGCCGGCTGTAAGTACTGCCGTCAATTTTTAGGCCATTGACATTTCTTTTCCCACCGATACCAAACCATCTAATGGTCCCTTGTCCTTTCTTTAAGGGCATCCTGGGATCAGGTTTTGCTCTGAAAGTGCAGGAGCAGCACCGGCAGAAACACTTTGAGAAGAGGAGGACTCCCGCTGCCAACCTCATACAGGTAACTGCTCAGTCAGCAACACACCTGGCGCGAATACAATCTTGATTTCTTTTTCCACGTCCAAATACATGTATGTTGTGTGTGCTGTGTACATGTACGTCTGTGTGTGTCATCTTGTGCCGTGCTGTATCGTGTTGTCTCCCCAGGCTGCATGGCGTCTCTACTCTACAGATGCTCAGCACTCATATCTCACAGCCACCTGGTATTTCTATGACAGTATGCTGCCGTCCTTCAGGTAAGTATGACCTGTAACGGAGCCCTCTGCGGAGATGCTTATCTGTGCCGTGCAAGTTGAACTGGCCTTGTGTGTAACTGATATGACTGACAGGTGGCTTTGCGGTTTCGAGGTCATGATTTCAAAATGAAGGGGTTCAAAATATCCCAAATAGCATTAGTCAAACTCATTTATAATCGAGTTTCTGAGAAAACAATATTTTATTCATGATAAACACACAGTCAGTGAATCCTCCCTGCACACACACACACAGTGTTATTATGAAATCCCTTTCACTTTAATTAAAAGTGGTACTTTGACCCAGAAATCATGATTTAATTGATCGTTTTGCAGTTCCTTTTATCGTTTTTCTTTATTCATTAGCAACATTAATTTTTGCATGTACTAAAAGCAAAGATTATGACATGAGTTTTCATGAGTTACGTGAGATTTTATTTTGGTCCCAGTTAATGTGGGATGAAAAATGTGGAGAAATAGAAATTGTAACCAGCATTTTATACTTTCTCTGAAAACAGTTCTTATATCTTAATTTGTTTTATAGATTTATACGTATTTGTAGACATAACACTAATTAAACCATAAGAAGTTATTTTACAGTGCATAAAGATCCTATGTAAAATATTTTTGAAACTCTCAATTTTTTCCCCACAATTTTACAATGTTTTTTGGTTCATAATAAAACTACCCTGAGTACCCTAGATACTACTTAGCAACACCCTGGTAACCACTCCGGGTAGCCCAGCAACCACATAGCAACATCCTAGCAACCACCCCAAGTACACTAGCAACACCTTAGCAACCACCCCAAACATCCTAGCAACCGCATAGCAACATTCTAGCAACCACCCCGGGTACCCTAGCTACCACATATCAACACCTTAGCAACCACCCTGAGTACCCTAGCAACCGCATAGCAACACCCTAGCAACCACCCCGAGTACCCTAGCAACCGCATAGCAACACCCTAGCAACCACTCCGGGTACCTAGCAACCGCATAGCAACACCCTAGCAACCACTCCGGGTACCTAGCAACCACATAGCAACACCCTAGCGACCGACCAGAGTATCTTAGCAGCTGCATAGCTACACCCTAGCAACCGCCCCAGGTACCCTAGCAACCGCATAGCAACACCCTAGCAACACCCCCCGGGTACCCTAGTAACCGCATAGCAACACCTTAGCAACCAACCCGGCTACTTTAGCAACCACATAGCAACACCTTAGCAACCACCCCAGGTACCTTAGCAACCGCATAGCTACACCCTAGCAACCACTTTAGCAACCACCCCAAGTACCCTAGCAACCGCATAGCAATACCCTAGCTACCACCCCGGTTAGCCTAGCAACCGTCATAGCTACCACTCCAAGTACCCTAGCAACTACATAGCAACACCCTAGCAACAATCCAGAGCACTTTAGCTACCACATAGCAACACCCTAGCAACCACCTAGAATACCCTAAGAACCACTCAGTTCCTTAGCGTCTATCTATCTATCTATCTATCTATCTATCTATCTATCTATCTATATATATATATATATATATATATATATATATCTAGCTATCATCTGATTCTATCTATCTATCTATTTATAATCTGACTCTATCTATCTATCTATCTATCGATTTATAATCTGAATCTATCTATCTATCTATCTATCTATCTATCTATCTATCTATCTCTGACAGACTGTATGGCATTAAGCTTGTAAAACTACTTTAAACTTCAAACTATTTCAGACTGAAAACCATCAAACTTAAAACTTTTTTAAACTTCTTAAATTTTTTTTACTTTTTAAACTTTTCAAACTTTTTCAAACTTTCTGGTCCGGCTTTCTCAAGCTTGTCTTGACAAACTATTTTATCTAGTTCCTTTTATAAAGCATCTCAGTGTTCCACATTTTTTGGATTGTTCATAATATATTTCTATTTTTCCCTTAATAATATTTATCCCACATGCATTCTTCTTTGTATGAATTAATCTGACTAATTGTCATTCATTTAAAATGACAGGGAAGTTTGTATTTCTGTTTAACATTGCTTAGATGTAAAATCTAAATATTTTTTAAACTGAATTGTCCCTGTCTTTTTTAATGGTTAATTTGCCATTTTCTTTTTAGTCTTTTGTTTGTTTGGCTTCTGTTTTCTTTTTTGTTTTGTTTTGTTTCTTTATCATGTTTTATTATTTTTATTTTTTGCTTGTGGGTCAGAGAACTGACATTACTGTTCAGTCACCTCCAACGGCAGCGTAGCACCAAGAAGGTTCTTCACAACTCCTACCACACCTTGCTGTCGGGGCTCCGGCCGTATAGCTCCCCCTACCTGTCTGGGGACAGGTATGACACTGTCCAGTTTAACTCTCTTCCTAGAGGACACTAACTCTTCCCTCAAATTTACAGTAATACAGTTAAATTCACATACTAGCATACCATAGTGTAGTCTCAGGTCATTACTTAAAGCATTTGTCAGTATGTAAGTTGTTTACAGGAAGTTCAACACCTGACACTCCAATAAGCTGCAGTTAATGCTGCCGCAGTAGTTTTACTTGTTGTGTTTTCTGTGTGCTTTTCTGTGTTTGCTTGTCTTGTTTTTTGTGCTGATACTAATACACATCTATACTGGGACATTGAAAGATTTATCAGATATGTGATTAAGTTGTACACTTTGATTTATGGTAGATTCTTTTGAACTTTGAGGGTAAAAAAAGTTAAATAGTAGTTAAATATAACTGAAAATCTCCATGGTTGATCACATATCAGATGCTGGTTTTTGGTACAATGGCTTTTGTGTGTGTGTGTGTGTGTGTGTGTGTGTGTGTGTGTGTGTGTGCGGGTTTATGTGGTTTATGAGGACACAAATTTGTATAATGACATGGGTATGACAGAGGTATTACAATTTGAAGGTGGTTTATGAGGACACTGCCTATGTCCCGTAATTCAAAAGGCTTAAAAAACATACTAAATGGTGTTTTTTGTGCACACAGTCTCCTGTGAGGGCTAAGTTTAGGTGTAGGGTAGGTGTAGGGCAATAGCACACACAGTTTGTTCAGTATAAAAACCATTACGCCTATGGAGAGTCCCCGTAAACCACAAAAACCAACATGTGTGTGTGTGTGTGTGTGTGTGTTAATGCCTGCACACATTTTTGTGCGAGCATTATCTCTGTACCCTTTGACCTTTCAGTGTGTCTCACAACCCATCTTCATACCCCTTCGTTCAACTTCTCCATTCTCCTCCTCTCCTCCTCATCTCTCTGCCATCACTCCATCCATTCACGTTTTCAGGAGGACAGACGTTCCATGCAGGTTTGTGGTAGGCTTTTGAGAGGACTGTATTTCGCCCAATGGGAAGTGTCATTGGCCATGCTGTGTTTACAGTTTGAGGTGCTTTTTGTTTAGAGTGACGATGATACAAATGAACCGGGTCTAAGATGCAACGATGGTCCGGCTGCATTCAGATGCATTGAAATCTAACCGAATAACCTCACATGCCAGTATCTGCATGCCACCTCATCCCTGCCTGCCTCGACTTTCTCACTCTACTTTTCCTGAATTACCTTTCACCCCTATAAGTTGCACATGTTGTAGCTCTTTCAACTGATCCTGGGGCAGTTTTTCATTTCAGTGAAAAAAATAAAAATAAAAGCAGAGATGTGCTGAAAGGCTGCAAGTGCTGATCCTGATCCTGAGTGCTGATGTGTGTGAATGTGACCCTTTCTCAAGAAACACTTATTTCTCCACTTATTACTGAGTTACACTTTGTTTTGAAGTGCACGTTATTGCCCACAACTAATAGTGAGCTTGATGTTGCTCCAAACCGGTGTTATTTTCATTCATCTGTGGAACAGAGAAAGAGATATTAAGCAATATTTACAATAAGAGTAAATGGGGGCTGGAGCTGTCAAGAAAACAAAGTGAAAGCACTATAACATTGGTTCATACAACTTATGTGCTATATTCCAAGTCTTCTGAAGCTGTATAATATATTTTAGAAATAGACTAAAATGTAAGTCATTGTGAGATTTGAATACATCGATGAAAATGAATATTTTATTTTACCTAAAGTAGGTAGTGGCTTAAATTTTGGCCTGTTCCTCACACAAAGCTGTATATTATGGTTTGAAATAAAGCATATTAGGCTATTTTATGCTATTTTTTAATGATGTGTTTTGTCATTTTTAGAGCTTGACCACACAACCCTGTTGAAAAGGACAGCATGTGCTGGTTAGGTATGTTTTGAACCATCGCTGCTGGTTTGAGCTGGTTTAAGCTGGTTCTTTAGCTAGTCATGAGCTGGTTTAAGCTGGTCATAAGTTGGTCCTGAACAGGAGCTAGTTGCTTAGGACCATTTTAGGACAATTACAATCCAGCTAAGGACCATCTTAATCCAGCTCAAACCAGCAGTCATGCTTCAAAACATACCTATAACAGCATATGCTGGTTTTTTTTAACAGGGAGTCCACATTGACTTTAATTGTATAGGGAAAAAGCAGCAAGGACATTTATCAAAACATCTCCTTTTGTGTTACACAAAAGAAAGAAAGTCATACTAGTTTTGAAATTAAGAGCAATGAATTTGCATTTTTGGATGAATTATTCATTTAAATTTAAAATCTGAATTTATGTTTTTATGTTAAGCTTCGCTAACAGAGAGAGATGAATCCATTTCCGCTTACAAGAAGTTGTACTTACATAATACTTGCATATGAAATTTAAATGTTTGCCCGCAATCTCTTGCAAATGCACACTAAAAACAAGTGTAACACGTGTGTCCTGGCACAGCCGACCAACCCTCACGACCCCTCACAAATCCGCCCCTCTGCCTTGTGTGTCTCTTCAGTCAGCTCATATCTAAAAAGAGGGGTTTCTTCCGGATTCATACTGGCAGTAAGCAGAGGTATCCATGTGTGATGTGATGTGCCTGTGCACACTGGGCACGATCCGTCCCACCCCTGATGCCTGAAACTCTCTGAGACTTACTGATCCAGTGCAGCTCGACCCATTCTGGGAGATTTGTGATGCCTCGTTCGTAATGTGAAGAGAAATTCATAGTCATCGTGACTGGATTACATTCCTCGTAAACCGTGAAAGACAAAGGCTGCACTAGCTCAATAATCTCAGTAATCTGCCCTTTAATCTGTGAGAGGCTGACCAGAGAACAGAGTACTGTATATCTCTGCTGAATGCACACAGATGAGGCCTGCATGAGCTCACAGGGCAAAGATAAACCATGCCGTTGGGTGTAATTAAAAACCTGAATAACTTTTCTTCATGGTTTATTTCAATATGCATGTCACTTTTACTTAATGAGGCTAAATCACTAATGGTATGTTGTAGCATTTGGATGCAGGAATATCAAAAATTCTTCAGAGCTGTCAGAGCTGTTAAACATTTTGTAGGAGAGGTCTGCATGTACGAGTCATGCTTAGACTGAGATCTTTCTATATTTTAATGTGTTTAAGCATGTGTTTGTATGCTAAATGTAGCCTAATCTTATGTAGATTTGTGGGTTGCTAAATTCTGCTCTTGACAAAGTAAGTGCAGTGTGCATGAGGTTTGTGACCTCTATGTGCATGAGATTGAAACAATATTTGAATTCAAGGCTTTCCACACTTGAAATAATTAACCTTGGGTTATTCTAAACCTGAGGTTATGTTGCTTCACATTTCACACTGCTCATAATTTACCCGGGGTTAACAATTAATCATAGGTATTCATAAAATGAGGTTTCACACTGTACATAGACCCTAGGATAATTTGCCTAGTTCAATATAAACCATAGTTTTTATTTGCTGTGTCAGTGTGATTTATTAAACGAACGTGGCCTGTTTACGTAAATGCTCTAGAATTGCGCATCCTCAATTTATATTTTGAATGCACCTTTCAGACTATAAAGGTAAGAATAGAATAGTCTCTTGTTCACTCCAATTCACGCGTTTTCCGTCACCTTTCAATATTTTCCCCTAAAACTCTGAGACGACTGTTTATACAACACGCAATATTTTCATGACTGTCAAAAGCACATGAAAATGAGGCACATGATTGGCTGTCATAACATTCTAACACTGAATTGTTTCACACTGCGCATGTTTGCTAAACCTGCTCCGGAGCAGGGGTTCATACGGGTAAAAGTGGTGCTGACACCGCTTCTAAATTTCAAGTGTGAAACGTTAAAAGTGAGTTTAGAATGACAATATGTGGGGGTTAAGCGCCTTGTGAAAAGCTGAAATGATGACTAGGACTGTAGAAAATATGACTTCCTAGCATGTTTTCATCAATTATTTGAATTTTTTGAAATGTCATTATTTTCAATAAAGTTATAGGTTTAGTTTGGTTAACAAAATGTTTCAGCTATAAATGCCTACTTCAGCATGCTTGTGCTTGGTTCCATGGATTCAAAGAGTGCTCTTGCATTTCTACTGTTGCTCCTTTTGATGGCATGCTACAGGTTCATACACTATCACTCCTCATTCAACTCAAGACATAAAGCTCAATATCTGCTATGCTTTCTTAACTTTTTAAATAATAATACAAATAAACATTTTCATGCATTCTAAAAATTTGTTCAGTGGAGGAAGTAACAAGCTAGTGTGATACTAGATCCTTTTATTGAAAGTGATGCACTGCAAACATCATTAATTTTCTCTTGAAAATATGTTTGAAACAAGAAAAATCTATTTGTAAATGGAGTAAGAAAAAGGCATTGGAATCTTGAAAATCTTGTTTTAAAGATGTTTATTTTTTAGTGGAAAAAAAGACAAAAATTGTTTCTGCAGTGTTATCCAGTCAGCACAAGCTGTCCTGACGATATTTAACTGTTAGGATATTGTCTAAAATGTAGATAAATCTGGACTTCTTTTTCTTGTAAACCATGAATTTATGTGACGCTCACACAGGGCAACATATCTTCGATTAGCCATTTTCCTTCTATGTGGTGTCAACATTACCATGTAAATTAAACTAATCACCTGTTGATAGATCTGTCTGTTTTCTAACCCTTTGGTCTGTTTGTCTTCGTTGAATTGTATTCTTACATAAGCAAGTCTCTGAATAAAATGTTTTACATTATGGAACATGTTGGAAAAAGATTAATTTCCTTGTTTGCAACCAAATCAGATCATTCCTCTAATTTTCTTGCCAGTGGGAAGATGGGCTTCCGTGACCGCATTAGGATGAACAATTCCCGCTCCTCTCAGGCTATCCGGAGCAAGGCTTCTCCTTTACCCCCAGGTAATGTTCGGTGCTCCCCCAGCACGGAGAACATTCCTGAAGCCACCAGCCCCGGTAAGGTCCAGAAGAGCTGGAGCTTCAATGATAGGACTCGATTCCGTACCTCTCTCCGCCTAAAACCACGTCCCGCTGCAGATGGTAGCTATCTCTGTCCATATGTTTAACTTTATACAAATACATATTTACATACATAAACTTAAATATTATTGCAATTTAAAATAACTATTCAATTTTTATATATTTGAAAATGCAATTTATTCCTTTGGGAAAGTGAATTTTTAGCAGCCATTACTCTAGTCTTTAGTGTCACGTGATCCTATTGAGTTGGTTCTCAAAAAAAAATCTTAATATTATCAATGTTTAAAAGAGTTGTGCTGTATTTTTGTGGAAAATGTGAGACATTTTTTCAACATTCTTTAATTAATAGAATGTTCCAAAGAACATAATTTATTTGCCATATAATTTTGATAACTTTTGATCAATTTAATAAATCTTTGCTAAATAGAAGTATTAATTTATTTATTTTTTAAATCATACTGACCCCAAACTTTTGAACGGTAGTGTACGTTTTGCTCTTCTCATTACGGACTGATCTCTCATAGTGGAGGGAGTCGGAGAGGAGCACACAGAGGACAGATCTTACTCTGATGTTGCCATGGAGGATGTGATACCAGCAGTGAAGACCCTAATCCGTGCTGTTAGGTGAGTAAGGGGTTGAAAACACCACCACAGAGCTCTACAGAGTCCTATAGTTCACTTAATGACCAAGTATTCTCAGATAATGTCACCATGCATGCCGTTCAGTTTGAATGAACAGTTGGTCTTTTACAGAAGGGACCTCAGTATAGAATCTGCTCCGTCAGCCATGACCTTTTCACGGTGCAATTACATCAGTTGACCATTATGGAGACAAAGTGGGGTTAGACTCATAGAGGGCATGGCAACCTTCAGTTGTGGTTCCTACTTCTTGCTTAAACAAGCAGAAAGTAATAGAAGATGTTCTAAAAATATTGTCAAGTTCTTACTGAGAAGCGAGTGGCCTCTCTATGATTGGTCAGTGCAGCAAGCTCCTAGTTCAATGCGTACAGGATGTTATGGGTACATTGGTGGGTACAGTTAGGGGGACATTGGTGTCCACAGCTTTTAAAAAATCTGTCATTCTGTTTTAAAAATGGAAATAGCTTAATTTTTAAGGGTATTGAAATATTGTATTTAGGCAGCAGCTATTTGCACTAAGTGTAAATAACAATGGATTCTATTTACACTATGTTAAAATAGCAGGATTTTCTGCTGTTTATACTATACACTCTCAGAAATAAAGGTACAAAAGCTGTCACTGTCACTACATTATAAAACAGTATGCAATAATAACTTGTTGAGTGTAAATTATAATTTTAATTCAAATTATTAACTGGATGCCACCTTATTGGGACAATAAAGCCCTCCCTACACCTACCCTAACCCTACCCGTTACTTTATTTTCAAAATTTTTATTGAAAATAAATGCCTCTCCGATGTGATATAAGATTTGAAAGGGAGGGGAAAAAGTTTGGCAAAAGGCGGGTTGGAACCCTCATCAGTCACGTCAAAAAGACTGCAGTACGCACTTTACCATCTACACCACTGGAGTTGAAATTTCATAGCCATCGTTTGTAGTGTTGACTAGCCCAATCACATGTTGGTGGGCAGAGTTAGTATAAATAGCCTCTGCCAGCAAGGTGGGCTGTTTGCACTTAATGTAAATAGACACTGTTATATTTACCTTAATATTTTTTATTAAAATGTTTATTAGCATGAAAAGGAAGTTGCAATCATCTTTTCACCCCATTGTGTCGTTTATCCAAGTGAAACGACTTCTTGAATGAGAAAAACAACATTCCATCCCGTAAAGCATTTTTAAATGTGTTAAAATTAGAGAATTTCTACTTTGTACTCTAGCCCAATAATAATTTGTCCTACAGATTTCAGGATTTTGAGGAGTAAAAAACGTGCATATATTTGAAGAATCACCCATGTGTAGAAATGCATAAATCTCATATTTTCACCTTACTTCACCATACTGCACCTGTGAATGTCACACTTTCTGAGAACAATCTCATCTTCTAGCCTTTCGTCCTGACCAGTATAACATGGGTGATTAGGTCACATTGCCCAAACAGATTCTCAAAGCAGAGCTCCAGGTGTGTACATACTCACAGGTGCATCATTTCCTGTTATCTGGGCAAGAAGATTGTGTGTTTTACATAAGAGCCCTTGATAAGATTGATGTCCTTAAGGAACAGGCAAATTTTAGCTTCACCACAGTGCTGAGGTTTCACTTTTGTGGAAGGCCCACAGTTTATCAGTGTTCTGCTGCACAAATGTGTACAGCGTACTATTCAGGCTTAGGACAGAAGAATGTAGAATGCTCTAAAACCAGATTTCCCTCAAATAAACTTTGAGTTACTTTCTGCATAGTTTATAATGTAATAATTATTTAAAATTGAATATTTTATTTTATGTAATTTATTTCCCTGGTTTTGGGTGTGCACACCTCGGAAAACGTTCAAATGATTGCCATGAATTAGGTCTGCTTGACCACAAAAAAAGATTTTCTATTCTCAAAATAGTTCATTTAAAGATCCCTGTGTGTTTGAATGTTATTTTGTATTTATCCCTACCGCTGATAAATTATGAAGGCTGATATTTGTTCATGCAGCTATTCTTAGAGATTCCATCTCAAATGCTTCTGTGGACTGGGGTATTCTAAAGCTGACCATATAATGATACACCATACAGTACATTGCCATCAAGTGAGCAAGTCAGCATTTTAAGGAAACCCTTGGAGGATGGAAATAAATGGGATTTCTTTTTTCCATTCCCTCTCTCCTTCTCTTTTTCCTTACCCTCTCTTTTATCCACACCTGAGACCTGCCCTGCAAAATATGCAGCTACCTGCAAAATTAAAAGACGGAAAATAATACATATACAGACAGACAGCAAAAAGCCTGAACTCTAGAGTCATCAAGAAACTTGTTTGTTCTGTGGGGGAGGTTGACGTGTGCTGTGGACCAGCTGTGGATTCTTCTGAGATCCGACTGAAACTGCACCATCACCCGGGCAGAGCTGCACAGCTCAACATTTGCTGTTGCACACGCAAGCTGTTCCTGCGAAACAATGGCTCTTTAAAAAAAATAGTCCTCCTCAGTATGTAGAATTAACCAGCACTAGAAGACTTCTGTCCAAGCTCGGTTTCCCCCCCTGCTGGTTGCTAATGAATCTGGAGGATGAGGAAGAACGGTTCTCCTGCATGTGTTCTGAGAACAGATACTCTCTGTAACTGAAGCTTATCCCAACATAAAATGCCTCTTTACTAAAGACAGGATATCCTCTTTGCTTTGATGGATAACCACAGTGAGTGAGATTAGAAAATCACCAGAGTATGACCGTTTGAGTGGATCTATTTGCCCATGTTCTGTTTTCTGTTGAGCCAGCAGGGCTTGATAGTGCACTGTGACAATAATAAGAGGGATCAGTGCTGATTTAGAGAGGGCTAACCTGTCTCTGACTAACAACTGGGAAAAGAAAAACACTTTAGGAGAAAAATGAAGCACTGTGGTGGTCAAGGGCATCTCTGCTCATACTTGGGTGCATACAGTGATGTCTAGTACATTTTCAGCTGCTTGTGCCTACAAACAGTCTCAGAGATTTACTGAATTATCATAAGAGTGCATTTTTTTTTCTTGAATCTCTGACACCACAGATGCCACTGTCCTGATGAATCGTAAAGAGAAATCTTGGGTCATGACAATTTCCTCTCCTCACATCACAAAAACCCTAAATAAATAAATAGAATATTAACCGTCGGTCTATTATATTGGAAATATTTGGAATTTGTGTTTGATTGGTGTGTAAAGCTATTTATTGTAAATAAGCATTTTAGGAATATTTCGGTGACTTTTCAAAGAGAGTGTCTTTTACCAACAAAAAAATACAGTATATATATATTTTTATACATGTCCACTGCAGGGGACATCACAACTATTGTGAATGGGTTTTGACCTTTAAGCGAGACACTACAAAAATACTGTGAAATATGAGAAGATTAGAAAACATTCATTTTTGTTTTACATGTAGCCTACAAATTGGACAGTATGTATTAGATAGGCAACACCCATTTTAAAATTGTATAAAACTTATTTTTAAAACTTATAGGAAAATTAGTGTTCGTACAAAACAGTTTGTTTTATTTTAAACCTGACATTTTTTAGGATATCAAAGTTTTAAGGGAGGCAGTATAAAAGAAAATTAGCTTAAATTGATTTGTGAAAAAGCATAATTTGAAAATAATAAATAATAATAAAAAATATATAACTGTACAATTGTCTTTTTTCTTCATTTTCTAAATAATTGTCTTGATTGTCCACTAGAGAGTACACACAAAAAGGCATAAATCTGTTTTTTAAGATTGTTGTTTATCTTATGCTTCAAACACTACAGTACAGTGATGTGGATTTGTTCCCCCGGGTTCCGAGGTTACATTACACAATACACACACACATGCTTTCCCTCTGTGTAAAGAGGGTGTCATCGTCAGAGTAATTACCAGCCGTGAGGTGCGGGATGTATTCTCTCTCTCTCTGTGCTGACTGTTTATGAGTCACTCATGTAATTGATAAGGCCTCTTTCTGTTATTACTTATTAATCTTGTGACTCGTTTCACAGCTGTTTGCTTTTGTTTACTGTATTCCTGTTTTATCTTTTCCTGTAATGCCATGGAGGCTTCTACGTCATTCTGCCTAGATTCCGGGTCATTCTAATGTGCTATTGTGTCTCACGTGAATGTAGGATTCTTAAATTCCTGGTGGCCAAGAGGAAGTTTAAAGAAACCCTGCGGCCATATGATGTGAAAGATGTGATTGAGCAATATTCAGCTGGACACCTCGATATGCTGGGCAGAATCAAAAGCCTGCAGACAAGGTTTGATCAGTATAAATAAAATAAAAAAAACATCATTCCTACAATCAGCTTTTACTCCTAACACAAAAGTATTTCCTAATAAGTCTCATTTAATTATTATTTTTGTTTTTAAGGGTGGATCAGATCATAGGCCGAGGTACCATTCCATCAGATAAAAAAGTTAGGCCTGAAAAAGGGGAGAAAACTCCTGAACTGGAACAGATGGACGAATTAAGCATGATGGGACGTGTGGTGAAAGTGGAGAAGCAGGTAAGCTATGAATATTAATATCTATCTATCTATAATATATATCTGTTTATTAAAAGAAGTCTCTTTTACTCACCAATATATTTATTCAATCAAAGATCCAGTAAAAACAGTAATATTGAAAATAAAAGTTTTTTATTTGAATGTATTGCAAATAATTGTAATTTATTCCTGTGATGCAAAGCTGAATTTTCAGCATCATTACTGCAGTCTTCAATGTCACGTGATTCATCAGAAATCATTCTAATATGCTGATTTGCTGCTTCTATGTATTATAACTGATTTACTGTCATCTTTTTTTAATCAATTTAATGCATCCTTAAATAATAAAAGTATTAATAAAAAATCATACTGACTCCAGACTTTTAAATGGTAGTGTATTTAAATAAATATAGGTAAATTAATTTCAGTTCATTTTAATTTGATTTGAGATTCAGCATGCTAATAACTACCTACCACTATCAAATCTTGTTTTCCATCTAATCAAAAAAGTTTTAGAGGCTATTTATTATAAATTTTATAAGATATCTTAAGTGTTATATTTTAGTGTAAGTGTGCTTAGTTTTCACTAGTTTTCACAGTTTGCAGCCCATTGTGTTTCACATACAGTTGAGGTTTTGAAAACTGCTGATATTCAATAATATTCCAAACTAATTTCCTGAACATTATCGGATCATAATAAAATAACACTAGATGTTGTTGTAGCCGGACTACAATCTCTTTTTTCCCCTTCTCAGGTGCAGTCAATCGAAAACAAGTTGGACCTGCTCCTAAACTTCTACTCGCAGTGCCTGAAAAAGGGCTCGTCCCACTTCACCCTGTCGTCCCTGCTGGAACCTGACTTGACCTCTGACTACCACAGTCCCACCGATCAACACGACCTGTTCCCCTCCGCAAACACCCTTAATATCTGCCACTCAGACAGTGGCAACATGGAATGACCCCAGAGACACCCGGCAGCAGTCCCGCTCTGACTGTAGCATCAGGGCAACTCATCCAAAGGCTAAATACCTCCCTAAATTAACCTAGCACAGTTCCTCTAAACAACTGCTGTATCCTTGCATGGGTTCATCCTTTGCACAGTAGATGGTGGCTTCTGGCCAACCTTTCTAGACTTTGCCTTGCAAACTATGCCCTGATATTTCGCAATGTCCGGTTTTTATTTTAACATGCATGTAGTAACAGTCTTTCTTCTTTTTACTTTATTTCAACTGATTCAGGAAAGTTTTCGAGAAATATTCTTACATGGATGAAGATATTATTGAGGTTTTGTTGAACATTTGGACTTCTTCCAGTAGATGGCAGAGTTTTATCTGAAGTGGTCTTCAACCGTCACTTTTTATCAGTCTTCCAAAATATGTGGGGATGAATCTCTAGACTGCTACAAACTGTCCCCTTTACATTTCATTGATGGTATTTCTTTCTGGAAGTCTCTGTGCCAATATCGTTTATTGGTTTTGTTGAGTTTTTGATAACCAATAGGCCCCCAGAGCAATTCTATTTTTCTCTCTGTCTTTTTTTCTAAGAAATCAGGGCATTGTGAACTGAATTTGAATTTCGGACTCTTCTTCTCGGCCTTGGCCTTACCTGATGCAATAGACTCCTTGTGCCACCAGAAGTCGCTGAGCTTCTAATGAATGTACTGCATCCAGTACTTTTCCTTTATTTATCACTGACATGTCCTTTGAGAAAACAGCATCACAGTTTTCTATAAAGAACAGCATGATAGACTGATGGACAGTATTTCCACCAAAGCATCATCTTCTGTCATTTTGAACTTCAGGAAGGAAGGAACTTCAAAATGCGAGACCCTCAGGTTTCCTTCTCACATCTCTTTGGCTTGTTGGGTCCCGCTCTTCTGCGATAGCACCCTGCCACTGCATCATCTCTCAGAAGCCCACGATGCAAAAAATAAGAAAATCAAATAAATAAATAAAAATATTCTTTGATGAAATAGCCACCATTAAAGTGCATGTTAATAGTTTGAATAGTTCAGGCAAGTTTGTTTTAATTTAGTGGGGTTAGTTATAGAGGCTGTTCATATGCCCTTCTCTCTGACCCTCAGCCTCTTTGCCTTGCAGCCCATCTCTTCATTCAGCATGTGCATCAGTCTAACTGCAAACAAACAAGAGGGTCAAAAGTAGTCTATATATTCTCCCCAAATGAGACTCTCAAATAGTTGAGATTTAAAGGGATATTTCACTCAAAAATGGTAATTTATGTCCTTCCAAACCTGTATGATGGAATATTTTTCACATTTCTACACTTAAAGAAATCAGTAAAAATATGGCACAATGTACTGTATTAATACTGTACTGTACTATATTAGGATTTTTTATTTTATACAGGTGTTTTACCCATAGTTTAAATTTTGCACTACATTGCATTGTGTTTTAGAGTTAATGGAAATGTCTGTAAAATTACTGGACAATTACCCAATACATTTTCCTTTTCTTTTCTTTTCTTTTTTATATACAGTGTAGTGTTCTCCAAAAGCAGAAGTCTTCATAATTGGAAAGGCTTCTATTTAATGGTGAATGGAAGCAATGGTAGTTTTAGTTTAGGAATGATAGTTTTTCTGACTTTCTAATGCAGAAAAAAATATTAATAGATTGATTACGTTGGTCAGAAGAAGATTGCTAGAATTATAATAATAGCTGTGGAAATGTGTCATCACAGTCTGTGAAAATGGTCCATTTTCTTTCATCTGTGGAACACAAAAGATATTTTAGAAAATGTCTCTGTGGCCCATACAATGTCAATGGGGTCCAAAACAGCATATCTGACCAATAGACCTTAATCAGGTTAGACGCCATATTAAAGGGATAGTTCACCCAAAAATTTAAATTACCCCATGATTTACTCACCCTCAAGCCATCCTAGCTGTATATGGCTTTATTCTTTCAGACGAATACAATCGGAGTTATATTAAAAAATGTCCTGTCTCTACCAAGCTTCATAATGGCAGTGAATGGTGGTTGAGATTTTGAAGGCCAAAAAAAGTGCATCCATCCATCATAAAAAGTGCTCCACACTGCTCCGGGGGTTAATAAAGGCCTTCTGAAGCAAAGCGATGCATCTGTGTAAGAAAAATATCCATATTTAAAACTTTATAAACCATAATCTCTAGCTTCCGCTAACTGTCGTACGTGTGTTCAGGAGAGAGTTTCAGCGGATGACATAGGATGTAGGTGAAGCATAAGCTCCGGTGAGAAGTGATGAATGCGGAAGCACAGAGGAGAAGCCAAACAAAACACCGGTCACGAATTAGAAGTACGTTGTACAAAATGAGGATTTGTATGTCGGAGGATTTTGATATAAGCCAAGAGAAGACTGGTTTTCCTTTGCTGTAAACAAAACTTCTCACAAGACTAGCATATTCTCACCAGAGCTTACACTACACCTAGATTGCGGTTTATAAAGTTTTAAATATGGATATTTTTCTTACACAAATACATTACTTTGCTTCAGAAGGCCTTTATTAACCCCCACGGAGCTGTGGGGAGCACTTTTTATGATGGAAGGATATGGATGCATGTTTTTTGGCCTTCAAAATCTTAATCACCATTCACTGCCATTACAAAGCTTGGAAGAGCCAGGACATTTTTTAATATAACTCTGATTATGTTTGTCTTAAAGAAGAAAGTCATATCCATTAGAAAGTCAACACCTACGATGGTATGAGGGTGAGTAAATCATAGGGTAATTTAAATTTTTGGGTGATCTATCCCTTTAAATTTTGAATACATGATTGTGAGGAACAGACTTGCAGTCTTTACAATGGTCCTAGATCGTGTAATTTTCACAATTTGCAACTTTCAAAACTGTTCTATGGTGTTTTTGTCTTCTAAAAGTTTTTTTTTCAGAAAGATGTTTCGTCAGCTGAACAATCGGTATGTTAGTAAACAACAGTACAATCCATTGAACACTTTTTTTTTTTTACACTGTACTATCCCTCAAGCCTCGTTCATTCCTGTCAAAAATTAAATACAGTGCTACCCTCACTAAGATCTATTAAAGCCATACACATTTGAAACCGTGTGAGTACCCATTTTTGGGTAAACTATCCCTTTAATTCTACTAGGTTTCACCAAGTTATGTTTCACCAGGTTATGACCTCACAGTGATTGCCTTGTTTTGCTACATTCATCATCCCTTAAAGGGGTCATCGGATGCAAAATTCACTTTACAAGTTGTTTGAACATAAATGTGTGTTGGAAGTGTGTGTACACATCCATCCTATAATGATAAAAATCCACCCAGTGGTTTTTTTAAATCCCTATTTTAAAATCCCCTTTCTCAAATCAGGCTGTTCTGAGATTCCTGTCAGAATGACGTAGTTCTGCACAGACCACTCCCACGATAATTGATTGACAAGACCGTCTTACCTTAGACCCGCCCTGAGTGAACTGAGAGCTGTTCATTGTGTCGTCTCCGGTGCAGGGGAAGACAAGATGGCTCAGATTAAGCGATTGAGGCGTTCTGTTGTTGGATGTAATAATGAATATAGCAGTCGTCATTTACTCCTGACATCTGAGCCGCTGAAGATGCAGTGGATTACATTTGTTTTTGTACCTAAATCTACCTAAATGCCTCTGTTCGCGCGAATCATTCATGATCCAGCTTCACCTACAGAAGAAGTGATTATAAGGGTTTTTAATGAATCTTTGCAAAACGCCTTTCCTAATAATGTGCTAATTTCAAGTTTCACGATGAATGCGGCTAAAGTAAACAGTCCCTCAGAGAGCGGCTCGGAAGAGAGGGGCGGGGTCAGCAGAGCTCATTAACATTTAAAGGAAAATGCTACAAAACGGCTTGCTCTGACAAGAGCTGTTTTTGACAGGTTTAAAAAGGTGTTTTTTTTACACTACCATTGAGAAATTTTAACCAAACTATGTTACAGACTTTTCATTAAGACCCTAAAGAATCATATCAACTTGTGGAAAATGGGCATCCGATGACCCCTTTAAAGATCAATAGTTCAGAGATCAATCCGGCATGAAGAAATACTTAAAAAAGATTCTCATAGTGTCTCACATGTGACCTTAACCTCAGCCATGTACAGACTCGCCACTATTTTTGAAGAATTGAGTAAACTGGGAGCACTGAGACTAATCCGAGTCATTGAGATGAGCATTGATGCATGATCTCAACATTAATATCTATGCATGCAGTTATGGGACTGGTTCCAGATTTATATGACATGCAGTTCAGGTAACGGACAGCATGGAGGGGATTGTAGGGAATACAGCACTCCTCTGCCTTACAAACATAGCGAGAGCACACTGACCATGTGTTTACGGTACAACGGTGGACCTAAGAGATCGTTTAGGCCACTTGTCATGGCATTCATTCATCATTCTAATGGACAGAACTGGATACACAATTCAAGCAGAATTTTCTATATTTACTTTTCTCTTGCACCTTCACAGATTCCAATATATGCATTTTGAAAATCTCATTCTTCTTTCACCACATTTGTTTCTACTTGACTGTATTTGAAAACAAACACTTGTTTTCAGAATTTCTTGTTTCCTGAACACACACTCTCTAACTTTTCTGTCCCTTTAAACAGAACCTTCAGGCATTACGTAATACTTTTTTCCTCATTGACATGATTGGTAACTGCTAATGTGAGAGGTAACTTGATCTATAATATGTATGTTTAACTCTGACATGATTGTAAAAAATGAATAAATCCAGATTTTGTTTATGAAAACGGGTGTAACAGATATGCAAGTAATTTGCAATAATTTAATGCTCTTCTGTATACATTTTTAGCTGGTGTGAGTAAAAATAAAACCGTTAAACGTACTGTCAACAAGCACATCTCATGATCAGTAGAGTTAAACTGTAGCTGTGGCAGAAAGAAAGAAAGCTGTGGCATTTATCACCTGAACTGTATATGTAACTATAACATATATTAATATAACTAAACTGTAAGAATAGTATAGACTCATAGAAATTTCAAAAGAACAGCATTTATTAGAAATAGAATTGTTGTAATGCAGTCTTTACTGTCAATTTTAATCAGTTTAATGCATCATTGCTGAATAAGTGATTTCTTTAAAAAAAAAACTTTTTAATTTACAAGCACAAAAAGTTGACCAAATTATTACTTTTGTGCGTAATTCAAATTTATAGAATGCACTTCAGTGTGTGGTGTAAGATAAAATATAATAATTATAAAGATTAATGTAATCAAATCTAATGTTTTTCATGTAATGAAATCAAATTAGCAACAAAATCTAATGTTTACCCATACACAAATCTTGCAGAGGGTCTAGATGAGTCAATCATTTTCATTTAGCAGACGCTTTTATCCAAAGCGACTAACATTGCATTCAAGTTACAGTTTTTACATTTTTACAGTTACAGTTTTTACAACTTGCTTCCCTGGCAGTAGCCCCTCACTGCAGAACAAAGATCCAGGGGGCGGGGTTGGATCCACATCCAGGGGGTGGAGATTGGTAGGTTTAGGGGTGGGGATGGGTGGGTTTAGGGATCAGGGGGTGGAGACGTGTAGGTTTAGGTCTATGTAAGGTGGGATCCTGCTGGATCTTGTGTTCTGCAGTGAGGACCATCTCTTCCCTGGGAATCGAACCCATGATCTTGGCGTTGCTAGCGCCATGCTCTACTATTTGAGCTACAGGAAAGCTGTGCAATCAAAACACTGAAGTACAAAACAAGTATTTCAGCTCTCTAAGCCACACTTTTTAAAAAAAGAAAGTGTGACTGTCATTGCAATAGAAAACTAAATCTAGAACCAAGTAGTTTGTAAAACAATATTTAGGCTAAAATGTTCAAGAATCAGACAAATTAAACTGCACTCGCCTTCATACATCCAACAATCAGGTTCAGTGGGACCAGACTTAAAGAAAAGTGAAGTTACGAGGAAATCCCAATTTTGAAACACCATTTGTTTGCAGTCGAGATTTGATTCAGTACTTTGTATGTAATGTAAATAAATCCATCCATACATGCATATCCAAACACATGTCGAGAGGATATACGGACATGCGATGGAGGGCCGATCCGCTGGAGGGCGATACACTTTCAATCTGATTTGAACGCCACGTTCTCCTGTGACGTAATCCTCTCCGCTTCAGTATGGCAGGCAGGCCTTTATCTAGAGGTCTCTGTAAATAAAGACCTTTATTTCGGTGTATTCAGAACTAACAGTCGTGTTTATATGTAGTGACCGATGATCGCTGGCTGTTAAGTGTTTCAGAGATCCTCTCGTGGGAACGTCCTCGGGTGATATGGTTTGGGGTGAGTACTGCGTGTTCCCTGCTGATGTGGACCGTGTTTAGTTGGAGCTTATCACACTTTCTCTGTTTACGAAACTCGAGCTCATCAGCGGTAATACTGCTATTTATGTGTGTAACGTTATCCACAATCGGGTGAGCGAAGTCAAGTCATTTGTTATGCGGCGGAAGTTGTTGTTTCTTCGTTTTTATATCAAACACTAACGTTACATTTATGTTGATTTAACGGTAACGTTACGTTAGGTGTTTTTCAGTTATAAGACTGATCTCAAAACCCCGTGAGATGTAAACACTGCTTTGATTGAATCATTTAATCAAATCGTTGTACTTAAATGACATTACATTTGAAGTAGCTTTAACGTAGTTTGCTACTTTTTGTCAGTAACTTTATGGGTGGCTTCATAACGTTAGTTTAATCGCTTTCCATTATGTGTAACGTTAGAGTGTTAAACTAAGGAGTTTGTTCCTCGGGGTTTTTAGGTTCTCTGCTAACGTAGTTTCCACTATAGTAGAAAAGTGATACATTTTTATTACTGTTTTCTTTAACATTTTATATGTTTTGATTCATCTCGTAAATAGCCTAGATAATGAGATTATGTCCATCTAGATCAGAAGTTGCCTTCAAATAGCCTGTCAGGCTGATGATACACGGGGCAGCTTTTT